>VBRH01001292.1:5150-17475 GCA_014578085.1 Cardamine resedifolia | reverse complement strand
GTCGAGCGGGCAAAGTTGGTAGGCCCCTCAGGGGTGGTCGTAGAGGAGTTGTTTCTAGGACTACTAGATTTCTTGCTGCGTTGCTTTGTTGTTATTGTTTGGGGTGTTTGGGTATGTCATCTTCCGGCCGATAACAGTTTCACGGTAAGACTTCTTTGTTGTGTTGTGGTTATTATTTTTAGAAGTAATTTAATAACCGTGGTTTCGCCAAGGATGGTGAATCCTGGTTAGTTCGGAGTCGTGGTGGCCGAACCGTTCGTAGCGGCCAAGCCGGTTGGGGAGGTCGAGCGGGCAAAGTTGGTAGGCCCCTCAGGGGTGGTCGTAGAGGCCGAGCTGGCAGAGCAAGCAGATCTGGCAGGGCGAACAAAGTTCCTGAGGAGAGCGTGACGCAGAGTTTCACGGTGGATCATATGAGAGTTGAGCACCCTATCGGAAATGATCAGGCTGATTTTGCTGCTGGCAATGTTGTGCCGGCACTTGGAGTAGCTCCCCAAGGGGGCAGATCAGAACCGATGGGGGCTGTACTTGGGCTGTCGGGCCAAATTTTGGAGCGGTTACCGGCTGCAATACCGGCTCCTGCTCCGGCGGCACCACATGGAGCTAATGTCATGCCAGGAGAAGTTGTTCCGGAAGTTCCGGATACTGTGTCTGGTAGTCTTAACTTATGGTTTATGTAGGGACCTTAAGCGTAGCGGGAGTCGAGTCTCATATGTTGTTCCACTCCGGAGCATCTTACAGTTTTGTTACACCAAGCTGGGTGTTTGAGAATGGGATCCATGAGCTGTCTGGTGATCATTCGGGAGTCGTGAGAGTCGTTGGGGGTCAATTGTTGGAGACTCGAGGTTGTGTTGAGGGCATTGACATTCTCATTGTTGGAGAGTTGATGCTGACTGACTTGATCGTGTGTCCGGTGAAGTTGTATGACGTCATTTTGGGTATGGACTGGCTGGGAAAGTTGAAGGCTCATCTCGACTGTCATAGAGGTCGAGTTGTTATCGTGCAGACATTTCATTAGGTGTTCCACATTTCGAAGATGAAGAAGTGCCTGCATAAAGATGATCGGGTGATGGCTAAGATTCCATATGATCTTCTGTCGAGTTTGGTTGTAGAGGAGAGGCCTATGGAGGTACTTGACCGTAGGGTCAGACTGATTAAGAGAAAACAAGTTCTAGAAATGAAGATCTTATAAGACTGCAATAGAGCGGAGGAAGAGACTTGGAAACCGGAAGCGAAAATGAAGTGGAAGTTTTCCAAGTGGTTCGGAAAACTGGAGACTTAGCTGGAGTCCCAGTGCTGCTTTGATGAGTTGTTGTATTTTTCTTGCTGTTTAAGCTGTTGTACTCGTTTAGTTTTTGCTGGAAATGATAGCGATGTACGGTTTTACCTTTTATTCAATAATAAAGCAGAGTTTTTATTGTATAAGCTGTGCTGTTGTGTTGTTTATACTTAGTTCGACTGTGGGGATCGTGCCGTATTGATCCTAGTACTTGGTTTGGCTGATTAGGACTCATCCTAATGCTGTCTGGTGGGGTTCTGTGCTGTGAAATCTCATCGTTGTGTGGTGTTTCCCGGTCGGATTTCTGTGTGATTCCTGATGTTGTTTCGGTAAGTCACTAGAGAGATCTTCGGATCTTGCTGGACTTGCTGATCGGGTCACGCTGGACTCCGAGATGCTTGTCATTTTTACTACGGTGAGCTGTTCCGGGGATCCGGTAGGCGTAGTTCTTGCTGATCGGGTCACGCTGGACTCGGAGATGCTTGTTATTCTTGCTGCGATGAGCTGTTTTGGGGATCCGGTAGGCATAGCTTATACAAACCAAGTGGGGTCTTATGGTGTCAGATTCCTGGAGTATTTGAACTGAGTATAGACAATGATGTGTTGTGCGGAAAGCCGAAACTATGATGAGTTGTGTCGTTAATCGTAGAGTTGTTTAGACTTAGTTCTGCTGTTGGGATCATGTCGTGTTGATCCCAATACTTGGTTCAGCTGTTGATTAGGATTTTGCCCTAACACAGTTTGATTAGGACTTTGCTCTAATGCAGTTTGATTAGGATTTTGCCCTAACGCAGTGATTAGGATTTTACCCTAACGCTGAGCTGTACAAACCAAGTGGGGTCTTGTGGTGTTAAATTCCGGGGGTATTTGAACCGAGTATAGACAATGTTGTGTTGTGCTGATAGCCGAAAGGCTATGGTGTGTTATGCTGATAGCCAAAAGGCTATGATGTGTTATGCTGATAGCTGAAAGGCTATGTTGTGCTGTGCTGATAGCCGAAAGGTTATGCTGTGTTGGGTTGATAGCCGAAAGGGCTATGTCGTGAGGGTTGATGGCCGCAATTCTATGCGGTGTTGGAAATAGCCGAAAGGTTAAGTTGTGTTATGTAGATAGCCGAAAGGCTATGTTGTGTTGTGCTGTTAGCCGTGAAGGTTATGCTGAGTTGTGTCGTTAACCGTGGAGTTACGGTTAAGCCGTGTTTGGGTTGTAGTCTATGATGAGCCGTGTAGTTGACATAGAATTTGCTGAGCCGTGCAGTGACTATAGAGTTATGTGGAGCTGAACTGTTAGTTGTGGAGTGTGATAAGCTGTCGATCGGGGCAGTAGCTGATGAAGAGGTTTTTACACCGTCTTAAGGCTATCAAATAAACCTATCGTGCATAGCACTTTAGGATCGAATCCACAAGGACTAAAGATTACACACTAGAGATGCGAGATTCAAACTAATCTAGAGCAAATAAAGAATTGGTTTTTACAAAATAAAAGAAATGAAAACAAGAGAAATGCAAAAAGGAAAACAAGAAAAAGCGTTGGATCGTGGGCTATACTATCATAAGAGTGAATCAAACAGAGATGCATTAGATCGAATACTCATAATCCGAGAACATGGAATTCATAACTATGACTAATCCACTCTCGTGGCACTAATCACTTCACTAGCTATATAATCATCAATAACTCTCGTTAGTGATTAACATAACCAATAAGCATAATAATCAACTCCAATAAGTTCATTAAACACCCTAGTCAACAACTCTCGTTCGTAAGGTATGTAAAGCTCATAAAAGGATTGGTTCAAGCATTTCATCGAACACCTTTTGGGCGCAGAAATGCCTAAGTTCTAGAATCCCAATTTTGTCGGCTCATCTAGCATTAAGAACGATCATAAATGAAAGATATATCAGCAATCAACCTAAACAATCATCATCTAACCATCAATTCAACCTAATCTAGCAAAACCCACAATCCAACTAAAACCTAAGAACTAACCATAGAAAGAGAGAAATTGAAAGACATAAACATAAATATATATATATATATATATATAGAGGTGAAGAATCCTTCTCTAGTGAGTGGCATGACATGATGAAGAACAACCCAAATCATCAAGAGATGAGTTTGGGCGAAAAACCAACTCAAGAGGAAAGAAAACTTAGGTTTATAAGTGTTTAAACAAGTATTTATAGGGAAAGAGCAAAAATAACGCGTAGGCAAGCTGTAGCGGTCCAGCATGGCGGTAGGGTACCGCCACGATCTGCTCATTCACGCCCTGCAGAGCTGGTGGATCGGTCTTTACTAAATGAGTCGTATCTCCTTAACCACTGATGGGAATCCCTTGAAACCACCGTCATTGGAAAGCTAGCTCAATTTACTTTAACTTTCATGAAGCACACCGGAGCTAAATCGGAACGGAAAGTCTTCGTCGGAGTTAATCTTTCAGATACTTTGGACTGGCTCTGCTCGTGCAGGTTGTAGCGGGGGAGGCATGGCGGTCAAACGACCGCCACGGTTGACACCAGAGCATCAGAGAGCTTCAGGTCATGTATGTTGATCATGGCGGTAGGTGCGTGGCGGTAGGGGACCGCTATGAGCTACATTTCTTCATAAAAATCATATTTTGCTCACTTAACTTGCTTCAAATCTCCTCATCCAAGCTCCAAGCTTCTCAATCACCTAAAAATGACTCAAAACATATGCAACATGCAAGAAAAACAACCTATGATTCTAAGATGCGAAGTTATGCGAAACGAAACTCAAATGTACGAAAAACTCATAAAACTATTACAAAGTGAGATTAAAAATCTATGAAACTAAACCTTACAAACATGCAAAATATGGTGTTATCAACCGCTGCCAAGGCTGCACCCTTACCTTTCTTTTTAGCCTTTTTCTTAGTTGCATCCCTCCCCATTGGACGAGCGCTATATCCTACAGAGTTGGAGTCAGTAGAATCACTCTTGTGGGCTCTCTTTCATCCACTACTTCCAGAGCCAGTATTTCCTCCTACCTGGCTACCATCACGTGGTTGATCACGGACAGCGAGCCATTCTTTCATATATTTGAAATTTCCATTACCAGCACTTGAATATAGTTCATGCGCTTTCACCAATACATCATCCTCCGACCACCCGCTTTGTTGCATACGTTTAGTGTTATCGTAAGCGCCAACCCATTTGGCCAAACTTTTGTTCACGTAGTTATAGTGATTTCTACATGATTCTCCATCACGCGGAGGATCAAATGAGCAATGCTCATTACAATACTCATAAATTTTACCCCAATATGAATCACCTTTTTGGTTTCTACCAACAATGCTATTTGTTCCATATTTAACCCATCCACTCAGTAGCACCAAATTTTGCTCAGTGGTCCATTTGGAGCTTCTCCGGCGAGTAGGATTTGAATCCTCTGCATCTGGAATGACTTCATGAACACCGCTCTTACCACCAAGAGCCATTTGTGTAGAAAATTCGGGATATTCAGCTGCTTCAACATTCTGATCAGTTTCATTACCCGTTGGTGTAGAAGAATAAGGGGGTGTTTGAGATGAATATGACATCGTCAATCCAAAATATGGACGATAGTTTAGACTTGGTGACGACATGAAGAAATTTGGTGGATAACCATAGTTTGGTATATTTTGGAGTTGGTTAGAAGATTGATTTTGAAACTGATAATTGTTGGGATTTGGATAGTTGAAAGGGTAATTAAAAAATTTTTGGGTGTTAAAAGAGTTATTGTTGGGATCCATTTCTAAAGTTAAAAACAAGAGTTTATTTTAATACTAAGAAAAAGTATAGTAAAAAAGATGAATTTTTTTTTTCTGTTTCCAAATCAAATGAAACTAGTATCTATTTATAAAGTATGAAAATGATAAATTTTGATATAAAATGTATATAAATATAATTATAATTATTATGAAATAATTGATGTTAAGTAATTGAGATAGAAAAAATGTCAAGAATTTGAGCATCCAATGAATGAGTTCCACATGTCTCAATCTATATCTTTACCAAAAAAAATTTGATCGACAAAAAATATTTTTTAGTCTAATCAAAATTTACCATGTCACACAAAGAGAACCCACACTTTCTTTCTCCCGGTGTTGAATGTTATCAACACTTCAATTTGCCATGCCATTTTTTTTTAACCCACCACTATAAATATTTCAACAGTGGTAAAAATATATCAACACATGATAAATGTTCTATTGCACGTAGTCTAATGAATTTCAAGAGTTCTTTTATTTACGCTAATAAGCAATAAAAATGGTGATAATTTTTATTTTCTTCAGACTCTGAGTCAGTTCCCTATCAGAACTGTCCCTATTTTACTTTCCAGTTTTACATTTATGATTTTGAACATGTTTTTAAACAAATTTAAATGTTTTCAAATTAACCTCAAATAAATTTATATATTTTATACATTTAAATCTATAATTAATTAGGTTAGATATTTAGATAATATATATTTTAAGAGAATTACGAGGAAGAAATAAATTATATTTTATTTAAATTAAGATTTAAAACAAAATATTTTCAGGTAGAGAGCCTGAGATAGTTATAAAATCGAGAGATGGTGACGGAAATAATAGAGTTAGAGGTGGTTGTCAGAAAACGTCAAGAGACAAGGAATGGTGGAATTTTTTATTGAGTGAAGGTGTGAGAGGGAAAAGATATTCGGTTGGGTATCTATACTATATAAAAGTTGAAGCTATAGCGTTCTTAGGGCATCCACATAGGATTTTAGAAACGCGATGTTATTGGTCCACATCATCGTCTATATTAGATTAGGAAAATTTCTTAATTTTAAATAGTGCTGCTAATAGAAAATATTTTAGAAGAATTAATCTTATTGATAATTAATTTAGAAATTATTTAATATTAAAAAGAAAAAGAAATCGGCAGTCTTTAAAATAAAGGCAATTGGTCGTATAATATTTCTGAATCTCTATTTAATCTATACGTTCTATTTAATCTCTTATATATTGTATATAGATGAAGAAGAACAACAAATAAGAATATGCCTAGAAGAAAACCTTAAAAAGGAGGAATAAGAAGAAGGAGAGAAAACCCGAGAAAAAACGAGAAGAGAAAGATACATCCAAAAACGTTTTAGTAGTTAATTTTAATGTCAAAGAAATGATAGATTTTACTATAACCATGTCTCGGAAAAGATTGGAAAATCAACAACTTAGTATATTAAGATTCAAAATCTGATCAAGATTACAAAGGATTGGAAAATATCATGTCATGAAAAAAGTATGGAAGTTTTTTCATACTGCAAGGGAAGGCCAATGTATAAAATAGAGTCCATGTAACTGTTGGACTAGCAGAAAAATTAACTTGATTTAATTAATTATGTACAAGAAAAAGACCATCATCGTCAGAAGAAATAATAAAATATATTATGTATATGTCAATAATTCTTATTCGTAGTTGAAAAAATGAATTTTTAAAAAAAGTTTCAAAACAAATAAAAATTAAAAGAAATATAAAAATTAAATTATTGTACTTGCTATTTGTAAACTTTAAGAATAAAACTAATGACATAAATTAAAAGAAAATCTTGCCTAGGTAAATAGATTTAAACTGGAAAAAAAAAATTAAATACAAATATGATAAACCAAAATCATATGCAAACAAATTTTTTTTCTGTCTATTATATCATTATTATTAGAGATATTTGATCTAATCTAATTATGATGATACTCAACTACCTGCAGTATATGCGATTGACATCCCCATGATGGACATACTCTCTTCGCAACATTTGGATTTATGACAGACACGACTCTATCTGCAGCCCTCTCTGGTGTAGAAGCCTTTAAACCCTTAACCAATGGGCCAAGGTGCTTCCACAACACAGATTATTAAAAAATTAATTAGAATTTAAAAATAAAATAAAAAGGAAAGTAAACTCAGATGAGAAGACAAGATCCTATAAAATGGAAAATAAGAAGAAAAACAAAATATTGCATGGTAAAAATATAGTGTTCCTATAATAAATTTTAGGAAATAGATTTGTTAAAGAAATATGGAAAATAAATCGTTAAAAGTATGACACAATATTTCAACTCAAAATAATATTTGAACTCATACAATATAGACAATGATGACATGATATGTATAGACCACAAGACGTTATATACAATATATTACATTCTCTGAAGTTCCATGGATGAGTACATGACATAATTTGAAGAACCAATTTTGAAATGAACATTTCCCACAATTTTGACTGTAAAAATGGATCTCAAAAATGTGAAATTAAAACATCGGAAGTCTCTTTGTGAGAATACAATTATGAAATAATCTTTCAAAAAAAAATTATCTAATTTTAATGGCTGAGAGTAAATTATATTGACCAACAGAAATTAACAAGATTATCGATTAAATAGCTCATATTTAGATAACACATGATCTCTATTATTTTCTCATCCAAGAAAACATTTCCTATATAAAAATTAATATTTTAATAAATATTATTGATCACATATAATTTTTATTAAACAAATATACTAAAATACCCATGCGTAGTGTAGATCCAAGATCTAGTATATATATATATATTGTTTTGACATTATTTGGATTGATAAAGTCTGATCCATTGCTAAATTTATATTTTGCAGGGAAACATGATCTAATAGAATTGAACTCTGGTGAAAAGGCATCATAGATAACTCATTAACAATTTGACTAAATGCAAATCCGGTTGAGGTAACTTCACGAATTGTTTTATTTTCTTTTTGTTTTTTTTCCATAAATTTAACTCATTGATTGTTGGATAATTATCTTAAATAGCATAAAATAAAGTTTTTATACCAAATTTAGTACACTTTTTCATTTAGGCCAAAAATAACATTTTTATTAAATTACAATTATCTTATATAGCATAAATCTTCTAACCTCACATTTTTAGGGTTTAGGATTTAAGGTTTAGGGTTTTGAAAACCCTAAAACTTAAGCCCTAAACCTTACATCATACTCCTAAAAACTATACCCTAAATCCTAAAATATTTAACCCAAACAAAAAAAACTAAATTACTAAAAATGCTATTTTTTGTCTAAATGAAAAAGTATGTTAAATTTGGCACATAAAATTTTTTTTTGTGCTATTTTAGAATTCTGTTGATGGTATGGGTTGTGTGCTAGATTCCAAATTACTTAATTTAGAGCAAAAGGTGTATTAACTCTTTCCCTTAAAGTAATCAAACTAAACTACTTTCTCTAAACCATTAAAGTCAATTTTGTTACCATTAGTACGAAGGTTTACTTTCACCAAACTAGACATACAAGTCTTTGTCCGGTTTCAACCGACACGAAATTTCAAATTTCCCATCACATCCATCAATTTCTAACAAAGATTAATTATTTGGAGATTCTCTTTAGACGTTCTCAATAATGTAATCCACATTCATTAGCTAAATTGTTACAGATGCTTCTATTTAATTAATCCCAAAATATTCAGTCAGCTACAAAATATTTCACCCACATTCATACATCAAAGCCAATCCCATTAATATATATACATAAAACCAATCCAAGACCGTTTGTCTTTGTCATTGCAACTCAGCTCCATGGAAGTTTTGAAGTTTGGAACAGCTTCTTGCAAATGATTCTTCAGACAAAACTTCTAATCCAACCAAAATAATCAAAACATGTTTTACTATAGCTGCCTTGATGAACTACCTGGCATTTGGGCAGATCTCAAATGCTCATCCTAAAAGAAAAAAAATAAAAAGATATCAAGATGTGGTTAAAGCACAAAAAAAAAAGATAAATTTGAAATCAAAGTAAAGAATATATTCAAGAAGTTGTGAGACCTGTAAATTGTAAGTGAAATTTGGAGGAGGCCTGAAATCCATTTGCCCCTGCGCAGAAACAATAAACCGGAAAAATTATTTACAATAAGATCATTCATTCATAACACAGCTTTTAAAATCACTTTGGAGGATTTTTATAATGTACCAGTCCAGGCATGACTTGCTGATTCGTGAAGAAGCTATCCTGCGCCGGTGCTATGGAATTCAAATGTCCCTGTAGTCAAAATAACCAAAACATAACAATTTTTAGTCATGTGACATTAACTCATACTTAGCACAGATTTGGGTGATTCAAGCATTTAAGTATATATATAACCCACCAGGCCTTGAATGGTTCGTTGATTTACATAGTAGCCTTCGTGAGGTGGCTCCATTAAATTTAACTATATCCACAGTTTGAACAGGTTTAATATTACGGTAATAATAGATGCCAAATCGCTTAGCCAGCTTTGTAACAATCAACTAGTATAGCATACCAATCCTTGAACGTTTTGTTGAGGACCATAGTAACCATTGATGCTGCTCATTCCCTCTGAACTTATATTTTCCTGCACAAAATGTTTAAACTATAAAGCCATATCCAAGACATCCTACTCTTTTATCTCATTAAACAATGCGCTGTTACAATGATCATTTTAATTACAGAAGATAAAATCAAAGTACATACCATTGGTTGCAAGCTTTGTTGAGATTCGAGCATTTGACCAGCGTCTTGTTGTCTCTGCACAAGATCAATTTGAGTATCTTCGTTTAAGTGTTTGAAACTAAGAAAATGCACGAGTATCAAATAGACGGTTTAGATTGAAGAGAAGTTTCAGTCATAGCCCACCTTTCTTTTCCTAACAACAGTCTTCTTTTTTGTTGCTTTTACGCCGCCCATTACCTGGTTTTCTTCTTCGTGAGCATCATTGTTGAGCTGGCTATTAGACTCAGTAATGTTGTTTCTGGCATTATTCAGATCGACACAATTTTTCAGGGTCTCAACTAGTGTGCGCAATACGATGTTGTAGTTTTCTTCTGATACACAACCTTCCTCACTCAATTCAATGGCTCGACTACACAAATCGTTATAACGCTGAACTCTGTTCTGTATATGGTCTGCCCCTTCACCAGCCAATACTCCATTCTTGGCATCTTTTGTCCACCTTTTCAAAATATATCGAGGCGGGATGCTGGCGAAACCACAAATCTGCAGAATCATCAAAGCATGCCGACAGAGAAACCCTTTGTATTCAAACATACGGCAAAAACAGCAAAGTTCTGACTTAGTTTTGCTCCACGTTACAAGAAAATCGTCTTCTTTTTCACAGTCTTGAACCCTAAATGTCACCATATTTTCATCTTCTTTTTCCTTTCTAGGATGGCAAGCAACAACCCCCAAAACCTCGACTTGAAATTTCTTAAATATCGTGTGGGTGTAAGTAGTTGCCATTTGCTTCTCCCAGGGCGAGGGAGACTTCAATGCAGGCTGCTTGTGGCAAGTGTCGAAATCTGCAACAGATTCCTCTTCGTACCTATTCTGCAGAATCGTACCGTACTGCCTCAAGAACTCTTTCAGCGTGATTTTCTTATGGATGTACTTATCGAAAAAAGAGTTCATACTTTCTGAACGCTGAGATGTCGACATTCCAGCCAGAAACACATCGCTCATAAAAGTGGGTACCCACTTTTGGCGATGTTCGTGCAACCATAGCAGCCATTCATCATCCTCAAGTCCAAATTGGCTTACCATTTTCCACCATCTCATATCAAACTCATCATCTGACCAAGATCTGAAGATGCATTTGTTGAATTTCTGCAAGAAATTCTCATGCTGTTTCATCACATTGGAGAAATATTCAGGAATCTTTTCTAACACATGCCATAACGCAAAGCAATGACGAGTGTTTGGTAAGAGTTCTGAAATGGCAGCCATCAAGAATTTGTCTTGGTCAGTGAGTATAACTTTAGGAGCTCGACCACCCATTGCTCGAAGCCATGTTTTTATCAGCCACACAAATGTCTCCTTAGACTCATCAGCAACCAGTGCACAGCCAAGCAACATAGGTTGGGAGTGATGGTTCACCCCAATTAATAAAGCTAGCGGCAACTTATCGTTAAACTTGACATAAGTAGTATCAAAGGATACAACATCACTGAAACTCATATAATCATCTCTACTCTTAGCATCAGCCCAAAACAGATTTCTTAAACGTTGCTCCTCATTTAGGTCTATCGCATAAAAGAATTTGGGGTTTTCTTTCTTAATACGCATAAAGTACTCAAGCAGTACTTGAGAATCTCCTTCTTCCAAAGCCAGATACCGACCCTTATCAACCTGACTGTTGACATCAGTCTGAAGAAGAGGCCTGATATTCTTATACCCCCCAGATTGTCTCGACATCTCTACATACATTTTCTTAGTCCGTTCACTAACCGCATGCAAAATGTCGATATTATTCTTCTCAGCTAATTTGACATTCCTCTGAATCCGGAAATGATAAGCAAGGGCAGGTAAAAGCTCGTGATTATGTTCCTTAACAAACTCATGAATGATCCATTTCCCATCCGGTCTTCTCTTCACATGCATACTTGCCTTACAATCTGTTTTTTTCACAGTCGACCTTCGACTACTACTACTCTCAGACTCAGGAGTCACACCATATCTAGAACAAGCAAACTTAGCATCAATGAATTCTTTAGTCTTCTTAGAACGTCGGCTGTTTTTAATCGAAGTAGTAAAGCCCATAGATTTCGCGTATTCTTGATAAAACAAATACGCTGCATCATTAGATTCAAAGTCTATACCATTTCTTGGCTCAAGATCAAGAACACCACTAAATCCAACATCTCCTGTTTTGAAATCATCAACAATTCCTACATCTCTGTTACTATTCGATTCAACAACAATGTTAACCATAGTTTCATCCCCAACATCACTGACCTGATTCTCTTGTAAATCCATCCTGAAGTTAGCCACATTTGGATTCATTAACACACTCAAAAGCAACTACCCCACCACAAGCTTCCATGAAATTGGAAACAGAACTCTTTCCAATTGATAATTTACCTTAGCACCTGAAAATGGCAAAACCAAACTTCATAAGAACCCATAAAACATCAAACTTGAAACACACATAGCTATTTGAAAATCAATGGATTCGAATGAAAGTTAAGAGCTTTCAACAACATACTTCTCTAATAGTAGAAAAGTTCCAGTTTTTAAGACAAAAAGGATTTTTTTT
>VBRH01001291.1:0-20067 GCA_014578085.1 Cardamine resedifolia | reverse complement strand
TTTGCTTATCTTGAAGCTGCTTTTATTTAATGATTGGTTTTTTCTGTTTTTGTTTTCAATTTTTTGTGTTTTTAAATTGGTTGTTTTTAATGCTCTGCAAATCAATTAAAAAATAGCAAGAATGCACAAAACCGGTCTTTGAGCGGCGTATTTAACAAGAAAAGGCGAATCTAGAGGTCATCTACAAGATTTTCCGATCTCCCTCTCCGTTTTGTGGTGACTCTCACCGCCGCCAGAAAAGGGAGTCCAGGTGTGTCTTCTTCATTCCTCAGCTGTTGGTTCTTGGAGATTGCTCGGAGGTGGCCCTAGATCTAGGATTTAGCTCGGCTCGAGGGTTCTTTGATGTGCCTTTCTTGTCTCTGTTGGTGCTCAGGTTAGTGATGCATCGTGCGCCTTGCCATCTTGGGTTCTTGAGGACGGGACCTTAGGTGGGGTTGTGTTGTCCCTAGTAGCACGCTTGGTTTAGTTTATCTCTAGTGGTGTCTACTGGATCTTCGTTGCTTCCCCTCTAGGGCTAGCTTTTGTGTTTCTCTGTGCATGCTCCCGGATTTGGTCTGCTTAGGCAGTTGTCTTCTCTTCTATTGTGGCTTTGAGTCTCTCCAAAGATCGTTCGTCGTGGTTCATCCGGTTTGATGCTTCTTCATCTTCCTCTGGCATCTCCCTGTGGCTCTTGTTCGGTTGTTGTCTTGACTGGTCTTGCTTCCTCTCGTCATTGGCCCTCTTTCCTCCCCCTGTGATACGACCCTAGGAGCCTCCAAGGAATTAGAGCATGGAAAAGGGACGGTACATGAAGTTATGGATGACATGGACCTTTAACCTGATGGAAATGAGCATGAAGCTGAGGAAGAGCTTGTAACCGAGGAAGCCTTAGTGGCACAAGATGGACCAAGGACACCTTCTAGAGCCAAGAACTTCAACTATGCTTATGGAGGATTGCTTAACCAAATAAGAAATCATTTAGATCACTTGAGCAAGAACGGAGAAGATGTTATCCAAACCTCATTGGTTTTGATACATGCTCAAGATTATCAACAAATGGACATGTGTTCCATTTGTACTCTTTTTCCCTTCTCTTCGGTTTTGTCCCACTAGGTTTTCTGGAGAAAGGTTTTTAATGAGGCAAGTGGTTCACATTTTCTCATTACCCATTTGTTGATCCAGATCAAGGCCTCTTTGTTGAACAAGATCAAAATCAAGACCAAGGCCATTGCCAAGAAGAATTTCGTGGCCAAGGAAGGAAATGGAGCTGAAGAGACATTTTCAAATTCAAAGTCATGTTTTTATGTTTTCTTGTTGTTTCGAGGTGTGTCTCGACCAAGTCCTCGCCTTCTATTCTCTCTTCTCCTCTCTTTATATTTCAACAAACCTCTGATGTAAAAGCTATCTATCTTTTTAATCAAAAACACTTTCTAAAATATAGATCATTGCTTTTCGTTTTCGTGTGATTCGAACTCGAAGCTCTTAGTCTCATCAAGTGGACATTCCGCATCCTCTTGTGGTGACATTCGATCCATCAAACCTCTAGGTGCTCGGTAATCGGGTTTAGAACTATCCTATCATTGTCTTAACATCTCGGTGTGGATTTTGGGTTGTGATTCCTCACCGGAATCGTATCAAGTGGTATCAGAGCAACCATCAAGAAGTTAAGTGTTTCTGTCTGATCTTTTTTGATTTTTTGTAAAATGTTTGCTTGTGAGAAAATTGCGAAATCAATTGCATCTGAACCTAGAACGAATCTAGTATTTGTTAAAATTGGTTCTGAAATTTTTCAGAGGGTTTTGATAATCTTTAGTGACCGATCGATTTCACCTTTCGCGATTAGGGTTCTTCGTAAGTTTTGTGTCATATGAAGGGTCATTACGTGTTTTACTTTGCACGATCGATTTGCTTTCAAAAGAAATAGTTACTGGGTTTGTATTGTGCTTTGGTTCAGGCAGAGATGACCAATCATGATGAAAAAACACACAACAACCGCAACAAGCTTCTCGTTGAAGCGATTTCAGCAAAAATAGAGCAAATGATGAACAAAAAATTGGATGCACTCCGTCAAGTGTTTCAAAATTATTCAGATCAAAAGAAGAATGGAGGAAGAAAAAGGAGGGAACATGAGCTTAAACCCAAGCCGCCAGACAATACATTGAGATCAACTTGGTTCAACCCACACAAAACCTCTCACGCTCTCAAATCTTAGTTGAATTTTGATTTTGATTTTCGACCTACTAATGTGCTTCAACTTTATAAATTTTCAGGAAATGGAAGCTACTTAGAGTGGAAAAGAAACATGGACAATTGGTTATACTACCATCGCATCCTAAGAAAAGCAAGATTAGCTTTTGAAATTAGCCAACTCACCTAAGATGCCTATAATTGGTGGTTACAAGAAGTTGATGATCGTTGGTGTTAAAAGGAGCCAACTCTCACCACGTGGGAAGATCTTAAAAAGCTATTGAGGGATAAGTATGTTACAGCAGCACCAAACCGTGCTCCACTAGCCAATGCCAAAGTCCAAGGGTTAGCCATTCAAGAAAAGAAACCAGCCTTAGTTCCAGATCAAAAGAAATCTCCAACACCCATGGAGACTAAGGCACAACTAGACCCTCTTGAAAATTTACCAAACATCTTACGTGGTACTCAAGTAAGTTTAGCTTGCAAAATCTTGCGGTATTGGAATAATCTCGCTTTCACTCGTAATGTCAAACAACCTGTTTTGAATGATAAAATTTTGAGAATAATGCACTTGATTTTGCCCTTAAGTGCCAAGGAAGCTACATGTACCTTAGATGTGTGCAATGGCCTAAAAGGAACTACAACAACATGGAGATTAACAATGGATCGAAAGGAGAAAGTAACAATGTGCAAGGACATGCCATCAAACTCAGAGCTCATGACGTGTCTTCCAGCCAATAAAGAAAGTGAGCATGTCACCAACACCATCTTGAGCAAGAAAGAGCCACCAGTTTTACCACAAGTTCAAATCCGAGAATCGCCTAAGGAAGCAACAAAACGTGAATTAGGAGAATTCACTCAAGCTGAAGCAGTTATGGTCTGCAATCAATTATCTAAAGTTGAATGCAACATTGTGATCAAGGAGAAACCACCAGATGCTGGACCACCAATTAAAATCCGAGGTAACTATCTAGACTCCCAAAAACGGATGAAAGTTAACTTACTTTCTCTTGGTGCAAATTGTACCATTTTGAGGTCAAAACGTTTTCATTGGAGAGGGTATGATGCGGCCATCCAAACCACACCATCCAAGGAGCACACCAACCCAGCTGTCGCATGTATAAAACAAGTTAACACGGAGTAATATGGAGAATACAGGCCGAAATGGAGTTTTGATTAAGCTGAAGGCATGGGCAAGCAATCGAATTTCTTTGTGTTTATGATATGTGTCAGATTTTACCTAAAGGGGACACAACAGTAAGGATGCAAGTGCACAACCCAGCCGCGTGTAGTACTTATGGATCAATCCCACAGAGAGAGGAAAGTCACAAGATTGAATTCTATGAGAGTATGACGAATATTAAGGGGGTTGTTTTGTGGTTTCTTAAGCTAAACTAAACTAACTAAAAGTGGTGTAAACTAAATAGGTAAAGTGTTGGGTGCAATGGAGACTATCCAGGGATCATGGCTCTCTAAAGTTTCAGCAATTATCATAGATCTTCTCTTACATCTATAAACTAGCCTACTCTCGCAGCACTAGCTAACTATGTATATTCTCCTCATGGCTTGGCTGTCACAACAACCATGATGAAGTCTATTCAAGCATTATACTTAGATGGTCTTAGTTCATAGTAGCTTCGTGGCACACAACTTTTGGCCGGCCATGATAACTACCGCTCTACCTAGTTAGTTCGGGAGAGGATGCTGCAACTGTCGTTGGGACCCTTCTCCTAAGTTCAGTTTCAAGTGACCAATCAAGCAATAAGCATTAAGGACGAATCTAAGCTGAAGAACTTGTCACGAGATAGAGAGTAAAACGAATCTAACAACCTAACAATATCAAACCATGAATCCCCTTCAAGCACCCCACTAAACGCAACAAAAAGACTACTCACACATAATCAAACAAACCATGGCAAGAGATGACATGGAAAGCATAATTATATATAAGTTTAAAGAGGGTTTTAGGGATCTACTCTGTAGAGTAATTGATCTTCTCCCTCAGACTCAAAACAATGGAAAACAAGATGAAAGTAAAGGAGAAACGAAATAAGGGAGCTCGGCGGTGATGGAGGATCTCTGGTTCTTCTTCAATGGTAGGGGGCGGCTCTGCTGCTCCTTATTCGCTCTCCCCTTCGTAGGTTCATTAGGACTCGTATAAATAGGTTTTAGAGGCGGTAGAATTGAGTTTAGGGTCTCACGGGACGAGTTAAGTGAAGAGCCATCATTTTGATCAAAGCAGCTGGGAATGTGGGCTGGCGCTGCCTCGGGCTTTCTGGCAGCGCCAGAATGGGCTTCCAGCGCTCCTCTGGAGCTTTTGGCCGCGCCAGCAAGCCCTCTATAGAGGCATGTCTTCGGTTTTTCATAACTTTTGATTGGCTGAATAGATTGGAGTGATTCCAATTGAAGATGAAAGATGACTCTTCTAGCTTTCCAATGATATAGAGAACGTTGGATTTTCATAAGTGAAAGGTCACCAAACGTTGCCTTCAATCTGGAGCTCTGAAACCATCTTGGAGCTCATTTTGCAGCTTTTTGCTGCTTTTCTCCCAAAAACCTGTAAAGACTCTAAAACATATATATATCCGAAAATCCTTGATAAAGCATTAGTTTCACTTGAAATCCTTATTAAAACATATAAAAAGCATAGCTAAAATGGGTAAAAATACGATGTTATCAACTCCCCCAGACTTAGACTTTGCTTGTCCTCAAGCAAACAAGAAAGTAAAGCCACGAAAAAGAAGTTTGAAAATCACGGGAACTCGCTTGCTATCAGGAACCATGCTCTAAAAGATAATCTGCAGATTCCTAAAAACAAAAACTCACGTTAGAACATTCTCACTATAGTCCCTTAACCTTTTCGTCTCTTGTCCATCCGTCTCAAACCTACAAAAGAATTCTGAATTCACATTAATCAACTCTCTACATTCATTAAGTTTAGCGTGAGCTTTCTCATCGGATTGTGTCATTCAGCATAGACGGCGTCATCATCTCCCTACTCAAGCATGGTAAAGATGTAGAGTGGAGTAGAATGGTGCATACCAATGAGGGTGGAACCGCGTATCGGTAGCCAAACATGTCGGGATCCATTTGTGCGCCAGAAATGAATTTAATGGAAAATAGCCATGGGAGGTCTATCCAAGAATCATCTTGGCGCGGGGTTCTTGAATCAAGATGAACTCCTACAGCTCTCATGATTTTGGTGATAACACCGTCGTATGTGGGGGAGGGATTCAGATCCGAGGAAGAGAGAGCGTCAAACTTTACCTTGGTGAGTCGCGTGGCAAGTAAGGAAGCGTGATGTACTCTCAAGGCTGAAAGTGTGAATGGAGCTTGGAGAACACAAAGCTTGTCTTGAAGAACTCCTCCTTGGTTTTTCCTAGCAAACAAAGTGTTAGCAAGGAGAGGATGTATGAGTCTTACCGCTGGGTGCTTAATGTGGCTTGATTTCGCTTTGTTGGAGCTATAGGCGCTTTCCCCAAAAGTCGGTACTAGCGGATGAACTATACTCGATCCCATCCTGGTACTCAAATCCAAGCGACTATCCCAATTGTTAGATCATCAAGGAGTAGGTAATGCCATCAAGGATGAAACTCAAAATCCCGTCACATGCAATCGGGTTCTTGCATTTGGGATAAGAGAGCGTAACGGTAGCTAGGAACTGTCTTGTCTCTTCTTCGTATGTGGCACTAGTGAGGGATAGGAACATGCGCATATGGAGAGAGCATCCACGTACCACATCACGTCCTCACCAATGCCCAAGGAGTATATGGTCTCGTAGTTGATTTTGAGAGTTGGAAAGATGTCCATCTTATCAATCGCGAATTTGTAATCCTTGGAGGGATCCATCTTTTGTCCATATGGGACCATCCTAGGTTCCATGCTTCTCGAGGATGCTTGCTGTTCCGTATGGGAACGTCTCGGCAACGATTGCATTCATACTCGTAACGGTACATCATCATCGAGTGGTGGTGGCGCCACTTTCGCTCTTAAGGTCTTTTTCTTTCCCTTCCTTCTATTTGTATCATTAGCTTGCTTTGTTCGCGTCTCATCGAACTCGTCGGATAGCTCCACATTTCGTAGTGGTGTCTCAAGATTCATTCCTTTTGTCGTGTTCTTTGATATGAGACGTGCCTCCATTTCTACCTAAAGGCATGAGAAACATGAAATTTTTTAAGTGAGCGGCCATGAATGTGAATCGATTGTGTTGTGCTTGATCAATCATGTTGACAAACATATCTATAGATAATAGCATAAGTAAATATCAATGAGAGTGTCAAGTGATATCAAGAGTTTCAAGTTTTTCAAATCACAAATCAATTTCCGTTTTTAAAATATCACCAAATTTATAAACGCTAAATTCTCAAATTTTAATCTCAAACATGCTAAAAACTCAACCAATAAGTGATATACATGATCAAAGAAGTGCAATGGAATGGATTTCATCAAATTTGCATCATTAATTTCGGATTTCTAAAGAACCCTAATTTCAACATATGAAATTATCAAATTCATCAACTAGATCACTATAAAATCAATGGCTATACATCCTAGATCATTGTATCTAATTCCCCAACAATTCCTAGCAATCTAGATGCTTGTATGAAGGAGAATTTACAAATACCTAATATGAGATTCAAAGAGAAATTGAGAAATAGAAGTCCATACCTTTGCAATTGATAGAGAATAAGAATATATTTGAATTCCCAAGGAAATTTGAATGAGAAATATGTGAAAACTTTTAAAAAAACTCTAGAGTTAGAGAAAGGTGATTTTTGTGTTCTATCTCTCCTTAATGTGGAAAAGATGAAGTGAGATAGCTTTGATCAAAAAAGTGAAACCTTTTCTCTTTAAAAGCGGTTTTTAAACCCAAAAAAAGATTTTTGAAATTTTTTCGTCTAAAACCGAGATTTAGTAAACTTACCTTGGCCTACAAATTTATGGTTTAGTTGTGTCTAGAAACAGACCTCGGTTTAGCTTGGATTGGTCGGGAAACGAAAACGGGAAAATTCAGAACAGGAAACGCCGGGATGCAGGAAGGTGCTTCTGGCGCTGCTGGAGAGCCCGCAGGAGTGCTGGATGGCTCTCCTGGCGCTGCCCTGGAGCACGCAGGAGCGCTGGCAGCTCCTATTCCGTCTTTTGTCTTCTCGACTTACCTCGTCTTTTGATACTTGTTTCCCTTGATTCTTTTTCATGAATAGGTCAAGCTCTTGGTGTTTAAGACTTCTTGCCCAAATCATTTTGTTTTGTCCTTCGATTACGGTTCTCCTAACCGTCGATACTCTTCTTCCTTCTTGATCTTTTTTCTTTTCTATTTTATAATTTTTTTATGTTTTTTGATGTATCCTGAGACATTAAAATGAAAATATTAGTACTAAATGCAAATAAATTGAAATGAAACGTACCTAATGCAATGCAAGATGTGTTGACGCAAAATGGAGCCGGGAGCAACAAGAGCAGAAGCTGGCGCTCCTGGAGAGCACGCAGCAGCGCTGGAGCTGCAATCTGGCGCTGCTTTGGACCTGTGGCAGCGCTGGCAGGGCTTCTTCCCGTTTCGGCTCTAAGTCGTCCTTCGTCTTCATTTTTCTTTTGTTTTCTAATTATTCATGCAAAACCTGAAACTAAAATATGCAAAACAATGAAAGTAAACTAATTGAAATATTAAAAACTTTACCAATGGGTTGCCTCCCATTAAGCGCTTTTGGTTTAAGTCGTTAGCTCGACTTAGGTGCCTTTTTAGGCGGGGTGAAGAATTTCTCCGGGAATTGAGTTCCCCGTAGCTTCTTCCAGGTGAGGATCCTTCGTCTTAGACGTATCCATAGTAAGATGAGGTTCTTTGGCCCGAGCAATGATCTTAACTCCAAGCAATAGATCCTTAGTGTGGTTTACCATCTCATCTATTTGCTCTTTAGATACCTTTCTTATGCTAGGCAGCATAATTATTCGAACTCTACCAGACATATATGATAAAGACTTGATCCTTGGCTCCTTAGCTTTGTTTGAGAAGTCCTCGTCACTTCCTTTGTCAATCTCGCGTTCTCTCATAATTGTTTCTTTCCTCCTTGACTTAGCGTTGTAAGGATTTGTTGGAAAGTGAACCTTCGGATCAATATTAGTGAACGTGGTTCTCTTTATAGAGTGATTAATGACGGCACCAATAGTAGCAAGGAATGGCCTCCCAAGGATTAGAGGTTTTTCGTTCCTCCCATCCATGTCCAAGATATAGAAATCTGTAGGAACAATGCAGTTTGATACAACTAGCTGCAAGTGGCACCACCTTCCGGTGTCTTTTGTGAGGAGTCTCCAAAGACTAAGTCAAGGTTTGATGGGGCTAGATTTCTCAGCCTAAGTTTCTCTGCAATATTTCTTGGCATAACTGATATATCATGGTTTTTACTAGTTTTAAGCCATGATATAAGTATGCAATCGAGTCTTTTATATGTCTTTCGAGTCTTTTATAGGTTTACACACGTACGAGATCTTTTGGACGTTTTGGAGCGCTTCTGGAGCTTTTGTAGCTTAGAGGATGAAGCTTGGCGTCCATGACCATGTGTATCGATCGACACTACCCCTGTGTCGATCGACACGAGTAACCACGTTTGGAAGTCTGTTCGAGAACCGACTGTGTCGATCGACACGGGCTAACATCACACGAAGAAAACAAGTTTTAAAGAATTGCAAAGTGGCCCAGAAATCTCTGAAGTTTACAGAAGACTCCAGATCGTGTTAAGCATTATAAATAGGGTTTTGGGTTTTATTTTTATCTTATCTTGTTCTTTGTTTTACTTTGAAGAAGTTTAGAGAGTTTTGGAGCTTTGGGGCTGATCTGATTTCCTTGTACTCCTTAGAGAGAAGATTTCGAACCTCTGTTTCTTTATTTCTTTGATTTATATGATATCTATTTTATTCATGTCTTTGATTTCAATTGATATGTGTGAGTAGATCTCTAGTTAGGTTTAGGGTTTTCATAAGGTTTAATGGAATGATTGATTGATCTGGTTGGTTGGAATTCATATCTTGCTAGTTCTTCATCTAGGTTGTTCTTACTTCTAGTTCTAGATTGATCACCTAGAATCTAGATCATAGGTTATTAAATTGACACGACGGTATATTTTAGAATCTGATTAAAACCTGAGTCCATCAATAACATTGACATAAGAACCAGAATCACAAAGAGAGTTAGGGAATTCAATGTCTGTTATGGTGCAAGGGGAGACAAAATGCCATGGGTCTTCAATTTTTGCGAGCCTCCTTGTTGGGTAGTGTTTTGGCTTCTCCTTGTTGTCCAAATGTTCCTTGCTGATCGCATCTTCATTTGGGTCAAAGAGGGGCACTATATCTTTAGTCTTGTCGGCCTTGGTGACTTGAGAGGTGAGTATTCGCGCAGTGGTGATCACGTTGCAATATCCCTTGGGATTGTTTTCAGTTTTCCCTGGTAGTACTCTAGTTGGTCTTCCAACGGCTTCCATGATTTGAATGACCTGAATTTCTAGCCTCTTACAAAAGGTTAGTATACCTTCAAACTTACCGTTAAAGTTGTTGTAGACTCCTTCTATCTTGGTGTGGATTTCTTGATTCTGATTTTGGTGTGAATCTAGTAGTTGATGCATCATCATCTCGAGCTTGCTCTCTCGAGGGATGGGCGCCTGGGCTGGTCTGGTTAGGAACGGTGCCCTGTTATTGTTATAAGGAGCTCATGGCTGATAGTTGTTTCCACCATAGTTGCTGTTTTGAAACTTGCCTTGGACCGGCTTAGAGTTTTGCGGATAGAACTGGTCTTGAGGATTCTCCACATTCGGGTTCCTGTAAGAGAGATTAGAAGTGTTTCTAAAATTTTGTTAAAGTTATTACCGTAACCGCGGTTTTGGTAGTATCCTTGAGCACCAACATAGTTGACTTCTTCTTCTTGAATGTTTGAAACTGGATCAAACTCATAGAAGTTTTCTTCTTATGCGCCTCCGATAGTCTCACAAGCTTGTATGGGGCGTTGGTTACTCCTTAGAAGTTGACTCATCATGTTCTTAAGCTCAGCTATTTGCTTGGAATTCGAGTCATTAGGACGCACAGTCCTATCAAAGTCGGTAGAACCATTGCTGTTACTTGCAGCAAGATTGTCAATGAGAGCTCTTCCTTCATCGACGGTTTTAGTGGAAAAGTCTCCATTGTTGGCCGTGTCTAGTGAGATCTGGTACTTAGGATGTAATGCTCTGTAGAAAGTACTTATAAGATTTCCATCCGTGAAGCCATGGTGAGGACAATCACGATCATAATCCTTAAAGCGCTCCCATGCTTCATGGAAAGATTCAACTGGTCCTTGTTGAAAATTCTGCAGCTTGTTTCTAAGCAAGTTGGACCAATATTTCGTGTAGAACTGGTTGAGGAAAGAGGTCTTGCATCCTCTCCAAGGAGTGATTGATCCAGCCGGTAAAGACTTAAGCCATCTATGTCCTTTTCCTGCAAGAGAGAAAGGAAAAAGCTTACACTTTAAGTAGTCTTCGGGCACTCCAAATGAGTGTGTAGTGCCACAAATCTCTTCAAAGATGTCGTGTGATCCATTGGATGCTCAGTAGGGAGTCCATGGAATTGGTTTTGCTTCACCAAAGTAATGATTTGAGGTTTAATCTCAAAGTCTTGTCTCCGTGGTTGAGGAATGTTGATAGCGGAGCGGTCTTGAAGATACTGATTTGGAGCATCATAATCAGCGATTGTTCTTCTCCTCAAAGGGGGTATGTAAGCGGCTTTTCTAACATCAACACGAGCTTGTGGCTGAGCATTGACAAAGTTGTCGGCTTGTTGAGTATGCATACCATAGTTTCCTCCTGCGCCAACGTGATTAGCATCACGTGGGGCTTGTTCTTGACCAAGCAGAGGGTCAAGATTCTCTGCAGCTTCGAGTGGTGCAGGTTCAAAGATGGGATTGCCATCCTTAGCGTAAGGGGGCTGGACATGGTCCTCAAGGGCCAGCGCTTGATGGTTCCTTTCCTCGGCCATATTTTGTGCTCTTCGAAGTCTCCGTAGCTCCATTTCTAGTCGTCCAATGTCTTGGTGATGTGGTGCACTCCCTGAGTCGATACTCCTAGTCATGCACTGCAAAAACACAAGACAAATACTTGAAAGAAATAGAAGTTTTCAAAGGCAATGAAAGTAAAAACGAAAATGCAAAACAGAAAATTTAAAGGGGTCCTATACTAGAAAGAATTCAATCGTAACTAAATCTCTTCCCGGCAACGGCGCCAAAAACTTGATGTGTGTCAGGTTTTACCTAAAGAGGACACAACGGTAAGGCTGCAAGTGCACAACCCAGCTGCGTGTAGTACTTAAGGATCGATCCCACAGAGAGAGGAAAGTCACAAGATTGAATTCTATGAGAGTATGACAAATATTAAGGGGGTTATTTTGTGGTTTCCTAAGCTAAACTAAACTAACTAAAAGTGGTGTAAACTAAATAGGTTAAGCGTTGGACGCAATGGGGACTATCCAGGGATCATGGCTCTCTAAGGTTTCAGCAATTATCATAGATCTTCTCTTACTAGGGTTCAATAACTCGCATAACATACATTTATAAACTAGTATACTCTCGTAGCACTAGAGAACTATGTCTATTCTCCTCATGGCTCGGCTGTCACAACAACCATTATAAAGTCTATTCACACATTATACTTAGATGGTCTTAGTTCATAGTAGCTTCGTGGCACACAGCTTTTGGCCGGCCAGGATAACTACCGCTCTACCTAGTTAGTTCGGGGGAGAATGCTGCAACTGTCGTTGGGACCCATCTCCTAAGTTCAGTTGCAAGTGATCAATCAAGCAATAAGCATTAAGGACGAATCTAAGCTGAAGAACCCTTGTCACGAGATAGAGAGTAAAACGAATCTAACAACCTAACAATATCAAACCATGAATCCCCTTCAAGCACCCCCACTAAACCCAACAAAAAGACTACTCACACATAATCAAAAAAAACCATGGCAAGAAATGATATGGAATTATTCTCTGTAAGAGGGTTTTAAGAGGGTTTTAGGGATTATTCTCTGTAGAGTAATTGATCTTCTCCCTCAGACTCAAAACAATGGAATACAAGATGAAAGTAAAGGAGAAACAAAACAAGGGAGCTCGGCGGTGATGGAGGATCTCCGGTTCTTCTTCAATGGTAGGGGCGGCTCTACTGCTCCTTATTCGCTCTCCCCTTCTTAGGTTCATTAGACTCGTATATATAGGTCTTAGAGGCGGTAAAATTAGGTTTAGGGTCTCACGGGATGAGTTAAGTGAAGAACCATCATTATGATCAAAGCTGCTGGGAATATGGACTGGTGCTGCCTCGAGCCTTTTGGCAGCGCCAGAATGGGCTTCCAGCACTCCTCTGGAGCTTTTAGCCGCGCCAACAGGCCCTCTGTAGAGGCCTGTTTTCGGTTCGTCTTAACGTTTGATTGGCTGAATGGATTGGAGTGATTACAATTGGAGATGAAAGATGATTCTTCTAGCTTTCCAGTGATATAGAGAACGTTGGATTTTCATAAGTGGAAGGTCACCAAACGTAGCCTTCAATCTGGAGCTCTGAAACCATCTTGGAGCTTTGTAGCTTTTTGCTGCTTTTCTCCCAAAAACCTGTAAAGACTCTAAAACATATATATATATATATATATATATATATATCCAAAAATCCTTGATAAAGCATTAGTTTCACTTGAAATCCTTATTAAAAGCGTATAAAAAGCAT
Organism: Cardamine resedifolia; assembly: GCA_014578085.1. Lineage (NCBI taxonomy): Eukaryota > Viridiplantae > Streptophyta > Magnoliopsida > Brassicales > Brassicaceae > Cardamine > Cardamine resedifolia. Next base: position 7,184 of record VBRH01001291.1, on the reverse strand, counting down.
AGCTAAAATGGTTAAAAATACGATGTTATCAGCTTACGAGTGATATGAAGTATATTTTGCAGGATTATGAGGATGTGTTCCCGGAGGATAACCCCATAGTCATATCACCCATCCGTGATTCAACTCAAAGCCACATTTGGAAACCAGGATACTATCTAGGATGTTCAAGACCTGTACCACACGAGATTTGGATAACTTCCATTCACATGTTTCCCGTGGAGCTTAAAATGGGTCTTTCTTTATTTGGTTCATTCCATACCTATCAATGGCAACCAGGAGATTTTTTAGATACTTCTAGAGAAGTTGAATTGGTCACCAACAAATCCCTAATCCAAGAAGAGCCCCCGAATCCAACACCACTTCCATTTACCGTAATGATTACGTGCACCGAACACAACAAGGAACTTATTCAGGTAAGTATCTCTTTATCTCGATTTGTTTCTCATGATTTAAGGGCTATGAGTGTGAGCTTAATATATCCAGAAATCATTGAGAAAAAGTTAAGATTATTCAAGGAACATTTGGAACCAAACTCTTGTCTAAGGATGCAAGTAAAAGAGAAATATGACAAGGATAATGCATTGATACAAGATGAGACATGTTTTTCTTTTTATTGTGACTCCATGACTGTGATAATACACTTGTTCTTTGCCAAAAGTGTTGAAAACATTGCAGGTACAAAAGAGGAGCCACCAAACTTAGAAGTTCTCTCTGCTCATTTCTTTGTGAGGACTGGAATTGGAGTTGTTTTGACAAAGGACCTAAACATTTTCCAAAGGTCTTTTCTTGTGGAAATGGCTAAAGAAGAAAGGATGGGAGTTCTGTCCAAAGCTCTCAAATATAGCAACTATGATGTTAAACCTCTCTTGAAGTGCCATGACAACATCAACCATCCACTTGATCTCCGAGGTAAGTTTTTTATGATTTCCCTCTTTGATGGTTCTAACTTAGCTTTGTTTGTGGTAGTTAAAACAGATTTAAGGACAAATCCTTTTCAACTAGGGGAGGATGATACCACCCTAGGAGCCTCCAAGGAATTAGAGCATGGAGAAGGGACGGTACATGAAGTTATGGATGACATGGAGCTTGAACCTGATGGAAATGAGCATGAAGCTGAGAAAGAGCTTGTAGCCAAGGAAGCTTTGGTCGCACAATATGGACCAATGAAGCCTTCTAGAGCCAAGAACTTCAACCACGCTAATGGAGGATTTCTTAACTTAATAAGAAATCATTTGGATCACTTGAGCAAGAACGGAGAAGATGTTATCCAAACCTCATTGGTTTCGTTACATGCTTAAGATGATCAACAAATGGGCATGTGTTCCATTTGTACTCTTTTTCCATTCTCTTCGGTTTTGTCCCACTGAGTTTTCCAGAGAAAGGTTTTTAATGAGGCATGTGGTTCACATTTTCTCATCACCCATTTGTTGATCCAGATCAAGGCTTCTTTGTTAAACAAGATCAAGATCAAGGCCAAGGCCCATTACCAATAGGGAATTTCGTGGCCAAGGAAGGAAATGGAGCTGAAGAGAAATTTTCAAATTCAAACTCATGTTTTTATGTTTTCTTGTCGTTTCGAGGTGTTATATCTCGAGGTGTGTCTCGACCAACTCCTCACCTTCTATTCTCTCTTCTCCTCTCTTTATATTTTGCTGAACCTCTGATGTAAAAGGTATCTATCTTTTTAATCAAAAATCTCTTTCTAAAATATAGATCATTGCTTTTTCGTTTTCGTGTGATTCGAACTCGAAACTCTTAGTCTCATCAAGTGGACTTTCTGCATCCTCTTGTGGCAATATTCAATCCATCAAACCTCTAGGTGCTTGGTTATCAGGTCTAGAACCATCCTATCATTGTCTTAACGTCTTGGTGTCAATTTTGGGTTGTGATTCCTCACCGGAATCGTATCACCATGCCTTCCCGATTTGGACTCATCTCTTCTTCAAGCTCGGCATTCGAGTAGCACTTCTCTTAGCACTCCAGATTAATAGTCAGCGAGGCTGCCTCATATCTATCCATTGGGCTTCAAGTGGCTGGGGAAAGGTTCATATTGGCTCTTGCCGTTGATAGCTCCTCCTTCCTCCTCTGGTTATCATCGGTGTGGTGTGACTCTAGACCCTGTTCAGCTTGTTTCCCTTGTCTCGGGTGGATTTGGCTCTCTCCCTTTCCGGCTCGTTTTTGCTTGTTAGGCTTGTCTTCGTCTTTAGCGTGGGTGTGGATTGTTGCTTGTGTAGTTGAGAGTGTGTTTGGGTTCTTTGTTCTCACTTGGTTGCTTCTTGTATCTTGAGGCTTCGTGTGGAAAGGTGTTTTCGCATCATTTTGTGTTTGGCTTTGGATTTTTGCGAGAGGCCCAGAAGTGCGAGGGTCAATTTATTTGGCCTTCTCCTTAGCTTGGCTCGTTTGAAATTCTTCGCTCATGTTGCTAAGCCGCAAGTTCTTCACTTCATGAGTGAGTTCTCCTTCTCTACTCGGGTTCATTCTTCATCAAGTTTTCGGGGTTGTTGTCTTAGTATCCTTTCGTATCTTTTTTGCTTAAGCTTGTTTCAATAGACTTTTGCTTGCTTAGTTGTTTTGAAGTTGTATTTTCTCCCCGTATAAGACTTCAGCCGCATTTCAATATAATATCCTTTAACAAAAAATAAAATAAATAAATGTACAAAACCAAATGTGGTATAAAATAATGTAAATGAGTCGTTCAAAGATGTTATATCACTTGAGCGCTACAAACATGTGATGGTTTTGGTGGGGTTGTTCGTCGTTATGTCGTGAGAAGCAACCAATAAACTAGATGAGATTCAGAAGCACAAAAGAGCCTTTACCACCTCATATTAAGGCTATACTTGATCTAAAAAAAAAAACAGAATTATTGAATGTCAGATTTGTAGTTCAGGAAGAGGAAGAGGGCTGTATAAAATGAAAAAAAAAAGTATAACGTACATTTTCTGGGACAAATCATGCTTGATTTCCACCGAGAACCTGGCTCTGATATTATACTAAATTTAGGCTTATCATGGGCTTCCAACTCAAAATCAATTGGCAATGAACGGATTAGCCCCTGATTAGCCCTTATCCTTTATATATCACTTCATAATTTTTCCAACTACCGATATGGAACATTTTTTCATTAACACATTGTTTTATGTACTTGCTGACAATATGAACTTAGTTGAATCCCATGAGCTCATATAATCAAAGAATTGTCTGAAGATGACAAGAAAAACAATAAAAACACCAAAAGTATTGGTCTTCGACTGTTTTACAATTGCCAAATGGAAATAGTGCTATGAAAAAAGCATCAACACTATTAATATAATTAAAATTTGGAAGAGCTTCATATATGTTATATTATTGCCTCCACCCGAGAGAGTTTTTAAAAGAAAAAGACACCAGATAACAAACGTAGACTTGTAGCATGGTCAAGGCGCTTAAACACACACAAAAAAAACAAAAAAACAAAAAAAAACTAGGAGAAGATCTCTTATCTAAATATTAGAGAAGTACCTCTGAACCCTCTTGTTTATTGAATTCGTTCCTAATACATACTCTTTTATCATATATACTTTTGTTTGCTTTGATCATGTTTGAGTAGTCTTTTAGTTGGATTTATTGGGCGTTACTTGAAGAGAATTTATGGTTTGACTTGTATAGGTTGTTAGATTTGTATTTCTCTCTATCTTATGATTAGGATTCTTCTGCTTAGATATATTCTTAATGTTTATTGCTTTGATGCCCTCTTGCAACTAAACTAAGGAGAAGGGTCCCAACGACAGTTGCATCATCATCTCCCGAACTAACTAGGTAGAGCAGTCAGTCTCATGGCCGGCCGAAAGTTGTGTGCTACAAGGCTACTGTGAACTAAGACCATCTAAGTGTAATGCATGAATAGACTTCATCATGGTTGTAGCAACACCCGAGTCATGAGGGGAATATACATAGTTACCCAGCCGTATGGAAGTAGACTAGTTTATAGATACATGTTATATGAGTTCATGAATCCTAGTAGAGAAGAATGTTTGATAATTGCTTAACCCTTAGAGAGCCATAGTCCCTGGATAGTCCTCCATGCGTCTAATGCTTGTTTTCATTGATTTACTTACTTTCTATTTATGTTAATATTGCGCACAACACCCACAATCTTATATTCATCATATTCTCGCTTTACTCTTATTACACTCGTCTTAGTAATATCACTCTTTGTGGGATCGATCCTAAAATACTATACACGATTGGTTCTGCAATTGCAGCCTCTCTGTTATGTCCTTTTTGGGTAAAACCTGACACACATCAAGCTGGCATAGTACATGCTCACTAGCATCCGTCATCACCTCGAAAGGCAGTTCCCAGTCCGGTGGTTGGATAATTGGTGCACTAACAAGTGATCATTTAATCGTGTGGAAAGCCTCAAGAAAAGCAATGTGAAAGTCAAACTTCACATCTTTGCACAACAGTTGAGTCAAAAGTTTAGTAAGTTTGGAGAAATCCTTAATGAACCTCTTGTAGAAATCAACATGTCCCAAAAAACTTCTAACCCATTTGACAGAATTAGGTGGTTGCAAAATCATCATTACTTTAATATTTGTCTTGTCCACTTTAATCCCTTACTCTGAAATCTTGTGTCCTAGAACAATCTCGTCTCTGACCATGAAGTGACACTTTTCCCAGTTCAACACAAAATACTTTTCCTCGCATCGATGTAATACCGTGTATATATTAGAAAGACAAACAAAGAAAGAGGATTCGTAAAAAGAAAAATCATCCATGAAAACCTCCATTATGTACTTAATCAAGTCAATAAAAGTTGACATTATGCATCGTTGAACAGTTGTTGGATGGCATTCTGCGATAAGAAAAAGTTTCATAAGGACATGTGAATGTGATCTTCTCCTGGTCATCTAGATGAATGGAATATGAAAGAAACCAAAATAACCATCTAGAAAACAATAGTAAGGGTGATTAGCCAATCTCTCAAGCATTTAATCAATAAAAGGAAAAAGGAAATGATCTTTGCAAGTAGCATCATTCAACTTTCTGTAATCAATGCACATCATATGCCATGTAACAGCCCTAGTTGGGATCAACTCATTATTATCATTCCAAACAACTTACACACCACTTTACTTTGGGACAACATGGACCGGACTTACCCAAGTACTATCAGAGATAGCATATATAATGCCCAACTCAAGAAGTTTCATTATCTCTTTCTTTACAACATCCTCTAGATTTGGGTTTAACCCCCTCTGATGTTCTATAGAAGTCATCGATTCATCTTCTAGATTTGAGTTTAACCTCCTCTGATGTTCTATAGAAGTCATTGATTCATCTTCTAGATGTATCCTATGCATACAAAGATCAGGTGAAATTTCTGTGATATCATCAAGTAAACAGCCTATGGCTCTACGGTACTTTCTAAGTTAACAAAGAAGTAGAACAGTCTCATCATTATTTAGTGCAACATTGATAATCACGGGGTAAGTAGAGTTAGGACCAAGAAACGCATACCTTACCTAGATATGAATGTTTTGAGCTCAACCTTTGGAGCTCTCAGCTAGCTCCATGGGTTTGTAGAAGGCACAAGAAAATGTGTTGCTGGAGACTTCTCAGTAGCCCCATCCAAGCTCATGTAGGCGACCAACTTTCCCATTATCTAGCTCAAGTTCAGCATCTCAGTATATCCAGTCGTATCCTCATTCATAAAAACATACTCACACTTACTCTTGTCAAGGCAATCTCTAATGGGACATCCACTAAAATCTCTTCAGCCACTTCGTTAGGGACCTCTAGTGAGTCATCAACCCAGATTGTCTGTCCATCCAACATTGGTTTCTTCAGCAACTTGTCCATCTCAAACTTCATGATAATATCTCCTTGGTGGAGATCAATTCGCCCATTCTGGGCATCTATCATGAGAATTGGCAATGTGCTTATCCCTGCAGTGCATAAAACAATTCTTTTCCTACACATAACGAAGAGATGTATAAGTATTTCAATAAATACTTAGTAGGCGATCCTCCCATCTACGAGCTATATACATAACTTTAATGAGATTTTGGGTCTTTTTTGATCAAAACAAAAAAAAGAGAAAAAACTTCATATAATGTAAGAACTTTGATTAGTGAATCAAGCCTATAAACTCAATGAAACGCCCCAACCCGATATTGTTTTTTTAATAATAATAATAATATCTCCATATATATTATTAACTCTCAGAGACGAAATCAATTAAACAATTCAGCGATAAACAATTTATTATAAACCAATAAATTCACAATCAAACTAACAACTTAACGGTTTACGAAAACAAAAAACATAACAACAAGCAGCGATAAATAATGAAATAAATAACCCTCCTGGTATGTCATCTCAAACCGTAGTCGCAGTTCTACGATCTTTAGCTAACAGTTTTATCCTTTCCTTTACATGCGCCATTACGAATAGACGCAATTAATATTTAATAAATACTGAGGAGGCGATCAACCCGTCTACTAGGTCAAATAAGGACATAAATACAGAAAAACTCCCGGCATAATTAAATGCTCGGATTCGACAAAACGGCAATAACAACAATTTGATAAAAATAATTCACATAAAAATAATAAATTAAATCAATCAACAACGATAAACAACCATACCGTAATTTAAAACAATTAATCTCCAAGCAATTGAATTCAACAGCAATTTTATGGAAAATAAATCCTATGATTTAACAGCAATAATAAACGACAAATAAACAACAAATCACGGAAATAAATCATAGCACGTAACTAAACCAGAAAAATTCCCGTAAGTACGTCCGACCAGGGTACTACACTCACCTGGATCGCGCTCGGAGAAAATCCCAATGAAAACTGCAACTTCCCGGAACCCCACGGAAAGAATAATACCCTAAAACTCTCGAACGCAACCTAGAGAAAAAAAATCAAATAACCCAAGTTAACTTCTAAACCGATCAGCCTTAAACGATAAGAACACACCGTACACCAGCGACCCCGGAACCTCGATCAGGCTTGTCGCCTCCACATCTCACCTCCTTGCCTACTCCATCAACACGGTCCGCGATGCATCGCCCAGCCTCACCGGCAAATCATACGGCTCTGCAACATCCAGCCCGACTCGGCTCCGCCTCTCTCGGCCTGCGCCTCGCCACCGGCCGCCTCAAGACAGGCTCGCCTCTCCCTCTCTCT
>VBRH01001290.1:4606-22831 GCA_014578085.1 Cardamine resedifolia | reverse complement strand
AGAAGATTCCGATGATGCGAGTTTTGTGGGACTGTGATGGGGTGCAGGAGGAAACTTGGGAGCCAAAGGCTAGGATGGGAACGAGATTCGGGAAGTTGTTCCAGAAGCAAGCTGCGGCTTGAGTTCCATCGAGCGGTTTCAGTTTCGGGTTGTAGCTATATGCTATGTGTTTCATTTTGTATTTTTGTTGTGTAGAACGATGTTACATTATGAGTGTATAATAAGATGCGTATTTCTTATTATTGTTGACTTTGGGAGTCACAGGTTCGCATTACGTTTTGGTGTTAGAAAGCATTAATGCATGAGAGTAATAAGATGGATGTTTTTATTGATGTGGTGAGTGTTGCGTGTTTTCAGTTAAGCTTGTTCGGAAAAATGAGTCGAGTGACGGGATCGGGTTATTTACTTACCGTTCTAGGTGGTGGGTCGGATTGCAGGCGTATTGTACTTGTTTGTTTTATTACGTTTGTTTGGATGATCTACTGCGGAGAATTATTGGGTGGTAGTGCTAGCCTAGTCGTAGTCGTCCTGACAAGTTTCTCTAAAGCAAGCCGACACTGGAAGGTGCGCCAGGGCGGTATACGTATAGTGTTACGTTGTCCAGTTTGGGCTAAGGTGTTAGCCGGTGAGACTGTGCAAGTCTTGAGAGTGTCCTGTGTGTTTGGGTATAGGTGTGATAGCCTGGTATTGGTTATGCAAGGTAGATATTCCGAGTCGGAATATGGGTAATGCCGGTGTTGCCTTGCGAGGATTTACACGGATCACGGGAGGTAGTTCAGTAGAGGTGCTTATAGATGTGTGATTTATTGCTTGTTGAGAGGATTAGTTCCTCTGGTGCCGATAGCTCGCAGGACAGTGTGTCTTAAGAGTGTGAGTGGCATGATACCCAGAACTCGGAGATGTTGCGGTGTCTTGGGTGATGTGGTATGGATGATACCTTACGAGGTATGGTAGATATCCTGCAGGGTATGGCAGATACCTTGCGAGGTATGGTAGATATCCTGCGGGGTATGGCAGATACCTTGCAAGATATGGTAGATATCCTGCGGGTATGGCAGATACCTTGCGAGGTATGGTAGATATCCTGCAGGTATGGCAGATACCTTGCGAGGTATGGTAGATATCCTGTGGGGTATGGCAGAAACCTTGCGAGGTATGGTAGATATCCTGCGGGGTATGGCAGATACCTTGCGAGGTATGGTAAATATCCTGCGGGGTATGGCAGAGGGCCAGAACTCGGAGATGCTGCGGTGTCTTGAGTGATGGGGTTTGGTATGTGTGTGTGAGCAATAAGTACATAGGATGTTGCGGTGTCATAAGCATAGGGACTGAGTGGGAAACTTCGGAGATTAGTAGTAGACCTCGTGTGTGTGTTGAGTTGGCCGGGTTGACCAAGGTTTAAGTATTCGATGCGACGATTAGGGTTCATTAGAAATGAACGGTTTATTGGAGATTCACGGTAACGTAAGATTCGAGGACGAATCTATGTTAGTGAGGAGAATTGTAACGCCCGTGTTCCGGAAAATTAATTAATTTAATTATTTCATAATTCTTTCGAGTTATGAACCATAAACAAATCTCATGAAATTGATTATTGGGGTTGAAATAATCAATTTAGATTTGTTTCGGGGGTGTCATAAATCGTTTTAAGAGTTTTGGGACCGAATGGTAAAGCTGTAAAAGTTGGAGAACTTTGTTGTAATTTCGAGAAAAAAGTCTTGTTTGACTTCTTCTTTTTCTTCTTCTTCTTTCCCTGAGCGTGAGTTTCAGTTTTGGTGCGAAGGGAGAGAGAGAGCTCGTGAGAGAGAGAGGAGAAGAGAGAAGAGAGGTTGGAGCTTGGATCTTGCGAGATCAAGCGAGTTTGGAGCTCAAGAGAAGCTTAAAGAGGAAAGGTTGAAGCTACGGTTTGGCATGAGCTAAGGGAAGAGAGTTGAGTCTTTCGTGAGATCGGGAAGGTCATTCTATAGCCAGATCCGTCCTAGTTAAGGTGAGTTGTGACCAAAGGTTATCCCTAAAGCTTGTGTGGGGGCTTGGGGAGTTTGATTATCGTTCGGTTGTTTTTGGTGAAATCATGGTTTTGATTTCGTGAAGGTTTGCTAGGTTGTGGAGGTTAGAAAACCTCGGTTTTGTGGTTGTGGAGCTTTGTTAAGCTTTGATTGAAAATTTTTGTTAAAAATTCGTGTTGATCCGTGTGAATTCTTGATGAATTCGTTGGGTTCTGGAGACTGAATCGATCGATCTAGATCAGATCGATCGATCTCGTCATTGCCGTTAGTTTAACTAGTTTTCCACCAGTTGGGATCGATCGATCTGGGTCTAGATCGATCGATCTAGTTTGCCATGTGTATCCAGATCGATCGATCTCGATATTGCCGTCAGTTTAACTGGTTTTCCACCAGTTTGGGATCGATCAATCTGGGTCTAGATCGATCGATCTAGTTTGTCGTGAGTATCCAGATCGATCGATTTGGGTTTAGATCGATCGATCTCAATATTGCCTTCAGTTTAACTGGTTTTTCACCAGTTTGAGATCGATCGATCTGGGTCTAGATCGATCGATCTAGTTTGTCGTGTGTAGCCAGATTGATCTGGGTTTAGATCGAACAATCTCGACATTGCCGTCAGTTTAACTGGTTTGCCACCAGTTTGGGATCGATCGATCTTGGGCTAGATCGATCGATCTAGTTTGTCGTGAGTAGCGAGATCGATCGATCTGGGTCTAGATCGATCAATCTGATTGCTAGTTGTGGTTTGAAGTTTTAATTTATGTTTAATTAATTCTTCATGATGTATTTGGTTGTTGATTGCTTGGTGCTTTCGGATAGCCTGTTGTTGGGAGGATCAATTTCACTCAGCGTTTGGTTTACCAAATGTTGATGCATCACTTTTGTCGATGCAGGTAAAAATAAAGTGTGATCGTGGAATCGAGGCGGCGAAGAGGGGATGTTTAGGACTCGTGTGTTGGGTTGCAGTTTTTACCAAATGTTGTTGTAGTCTCTGTTGTTGTGTAAAACTGTTGTGTAGAACGGTTATTGTTATGGTTGTATTGATTGTTTAATTATGTTTTAAATGTGTTGAGTTGTTTAATAATATTTATGGGAATATTATTATGTTAAAAAAAAAAATGATGTTATCTCATTTTTCGTCATTTGTCCAGAGAAAACTTTAGAGTTAAGCATGCTTGAGCAAGAACAATTTAATGATGGGTGACCTACCGCGATGTAATTTATGGTACCGTGCGAGTAAAGATAAAACAAGGAAAAAGATCATGTGGTGATTTGTAGGGATAATAGCAAGTCTTTCGAGTCTTCTAAATAACGCCAGGTCATCGGTGGAGCTCACAGACCGAAAAAGGACGGAGAGCCCAAAAGACTATGACGTTCGAGGCGTTACATTCATCATTCATCTTTATTAAATTTTCAAAGAGAGTCGTACGGCCAGTTAAAGATTCACCATCAATCCACCATTGTAAGATCAATCTATATTGATCCTAAATCAAAAAGATATGGTGTGTGGTATATGTTCGAGAAATGTTTTTAAAATAATTATAGTAAGGTTGTTGTAATTTTGAACTAGATTAATGTATTGCTAGTTTGTGTTTCTTTTTCCAATTGTATCAGTCTTTACGTGTTTTCGTGTTTGCAGATCTTCGATAATGTATTGCATTTTGTCTTGTTTTAGAATATGATGTAATATATTTTCTTTTAAAATAATTAAGTTTTAACTATTTTTCTTCTCTTCTTTTTATTTATTTATGTTTTTCTTCTTATACTGGTTCATATAATCATGTTTTCTCTATCAAACTATAGGTTTAGTTGTTGTCAACTCTCTCTAATTTTTGCGCAAGTATTTTGTCAATTAGTTGTCTTTAGTGTTTGTTTTGTCTAAACATTTTGTTTGTAAAACCGGATAAATTGATATTTGCAATGAATTGTTTGGTAAAATAGATGAGAATAATACTTTTATAAACATGCTAATCATAAGTCCCAATAATATGAAGTATGCAAGTATGCAACTGATACACATCCAGAAATTATGGCACCATGTTTTCATTTAAAAAAAAAAAAAAAATTTTGTTAAGCATATATATGATAAGTTTCATGAAAAAGTTCTCCTTAAAAAAAAAGATATCAAAAGTCCCGATAAGTTTTTTTAAGTCCCAATAAGTTGATGTATACAATTTAACTTTTGTTTTTTTAAGTAAAGTAACTCAAGTTGAAATTAGGTATTTAAAAAAAAAAAAAGTAAAGTAACTCAACTTGAAATTAGGTATGTAAGGTAACTAAAGTTCTAAAATCATTGAAGTCTTATAACATGATTAATGGGAGTATCTGAAATGAGTCTCTCATAATTGAAAAAAAAAAATATAAAAGGAAAAGATAGTGTGAGAAGAGATTATCATTTAAGAAATACTCATGATAACTTCATTTAATAGGTGTCAATTATTTATTAATTTTCTAAAACAAAAAAAATATTAATATTTTAACTAAAACTGATTTTATAATTAAATTTTAAGTTTTTAAAAGAAATTGAACCAATAAATGAGGTTCTCTTTGTGAGAAACTTAAAATGTAAAATTATATTTTAGGATTTTTATAAAAAGATTACTGTTATAAAATGTGATATAATTTTATGATGTATCATCTAACTAATGAAAAATATTTCGTACCCGTAAAAGTATCGAAATACTTGAAGAGAATAGAGAAATAAATAATGATATTTGATCTCTCTTCTTATAGAATTTGTGAGATTGTTGTGTATGTTACAATAAATTACATGGTTTATATAGAGGTGAAAAGACATGAATGAATAGTGATGGTGGTCTCCACATAAATAATTTACATCATTCATTTCTTAGTGGAATGTAGAAATGATTTACACCACTCATTTCTAAGTGGAATGTGGTAGTTAAATGTGTTTATTTTGATTTTCATAACAATTACAAAATTATTAAATAAATTGAACCATAAATGAGGACACAGATTGCTAACTTTGTATTGCATTGACTGTTTAGGGTTTTTATAAAAAGTATACAAAATTATTAAATAAATACAAATATACAAAAAGTAACTTAAAATGTAAAATTATAAATGATGAGGCATACAAAAGTAGCAATCTATGTCCAATTATAGCCGCATAAACATTGTCGCTAAATCTATTGCAAAAGTAACAATGGTGTATGTGTTTTCATATAATATATTTGTGCTTATGGAAATATCTAATTAGGAAATAGTTTAATCAGTGGCAAGACATCTACATTTCTCTAAAAGTAGAAGAGCTTCTGCATTTCATCTAACCTAATGTACAAACAAATTTGTTTTGAAAATCTCTTATCTTGCAACACAATTTTGTTTTCTTCTCATTTAGCATATAAATTAATGATAGTGGAAATACTTTTGTCAAATATTTATTGATTTTCTTAAAGATAAGAAATCGGCTAAGAAATCACAAATAGATTTGCAGATATGCAAAAAAAGTAAAAACAAAATAAAATTACGGAAAGGAACACGTGAGTCTTCATTTCTTGGGAAAGTTAAAGAAGTGAGAAGAACAATTGCATGTGAACCCCTCTCTATCGTTCTTTATGTCATAAGAAAACAATGGCCCGTGACCTAACTTAAACTTCGTCTCACTTCTTCACTTAAATCCAATAGAAGCTACAGAAATCGAGCTGTCTTTTAAAAAATATTTATCAAAGTCAATACAAGAATACTTGGCATATAACTTAATAAAAGTTTCATATAATAAGTTAGAATAAAAGTATAAGAAAACGTATTATTGGCATTGTTCTATTACTCGTCCTTTTTCTCAAAGAGAGAACAAAAGCTTCAACAATGGAGAAGGAAGGATGTGAGATTGAAGCTTTAGGTATTGATTACAAAATCTATGTAAGGAAGATTAATGTTAATCCTTTCGGAATCTTTAAACGGTCTGAAGCTGAGCAGCCGGTTAAGACAGAAGAAGAGCTCGAGCAGGATGAAAGTAGCAACAAAGTCAAGCATGTACTAAAAGGAGTGACTTGCAGAGCCAAACCTTGGGAGATTCTCGCCATTGTTGGACCAAGTGGTGCAGGGAAGTCTTCTTTACTTGAAATTCTAGCTGCTAGACTCATTCCTCAAACCGGTTCGGTTTTTGTTAACCAAAGACCGGTTGATAGAGCCAATTTCAAGAAAATCTCTGGTTATGTCACTCAGAAGGATACTCTGTTTCCTTTGCTTACGGTTGAGGAAACGCTTTTGTTTAGTGCCAAGCTACGTTTAAAGCTCCCTGCTGATGAACTGAGATCACGGGTTAAGTCGTTGATCCATGAGCTTGGGCTAGAAGCTGTAGCCACGGCTCGTGTTGGTGATGATAGCGTCAGAGGGATATCAGGTGGAGAGAGACGTCGTGTCTCTATAGGAGTTGAAGTTATTCATGACCCCAAAGTTTTGATCCTTGATGAGCCAACCTCTGGGCTTGATAGTACTTCGGCTCTGCAGATTATAGACATGCTCAAGCTCATGGCTGAAACAAGGGGCCGTACCATAATTCTGACTATCCACCAACCGGGATTTCGGATAGTCAAACTGTTCAATTCTGTTCTTTTGTTGGCCAATGGCTCGACCTTGAAGCAGGGCTCGGTTGATCAGCTTGGTGTGTACTTAAGGTCAAATGGTATGCACCCTCCTCTTCATGAAAACATCGTTGAATTCGCCATTGAATCAATTGATGCGATCACAAAACAGCAACGGATACAGCAAAGCAGAAGAGTAGCTCAAGTCCTAGCATCACAAACAACAGTACAAGAGAAGAGATCAGAAGATAATCAAGGAGAGAGTAAAAGTGGCAAATTCACACTGCAACAGCTTTTTCAACAAACAAGGGTTGTTGATGTAGGGACGATGAAAATAGGGACAGAGTTCACCAGAGATTTCGCAAATTCAAGACTAGAAGAAACTATGATACTCACACACAGGTTCTCCAAGAACATTTTCAGAACCAAGGAGCTGTTTGCGTGCAGGACGGTTCAGATGTTAGGTTCAGGAATTGTTCTAGGTCTGATATTCCATAATCTTAAAGACGATTTAAAAGGCGCACGAGAAAGAGTCGGCCTCTTTGCATTCATATTGACCTTCCTGTTAACTTCAACAATAGAGGCACTCCCAATATTTCTGCAAGAAAGAGAGATTCTATTGAAGGAGACCTCTAGTGGAAGCTACAGAGTGTCGTCATATGTCATCGCTAATGGACTAGTCTACTTGCCATTTCTGCTCATCCTAGCTGTTCTATTCTCAATCCCAGTGTACTGGCTGGTGGGACTAAACCCTAATTTCATGGCATTTCTGCACTTTATGCTCCTAATTTGGTTGATCCTCTACACAGCAAACTCAGTGGTTGTGTGCTTTAGTGCACTGGTTCCTAATTTCATTGTCGGAAACTCAGTCATTTCCGGTGTGATGGGTTCCTTCTTTCTGTTCTCCGGCTACTTTATCTCAAATCATGAGATCCCTGGTTACTGGATTTTCATGCACTACATCTCTTTGTTCAAGTACCCGTTTGAAGGATTTCTAATTAACGAGTTCTCTAAGTCAAGTAAGTGCTTGGAGCATGGATTCGGAAAATGCTTGATAACCGAGGAGGATATACTAAAAGAAGAAAGGTATGGAGAGGAAAATAGATGGAGAAATGTTGTGATCATGCTATGTTTTGTCTTGCTCTACAGGTTCATTTCCTATGTGATTCTGAGGTGTCGATGTTCCCAAAGAAGTTTCAAAACCACTCTTGGTTGATAGATGTGGTTAACAAGTTAATGTCCTTTCTGCAAATCAGTGGGTTACAAGTTTGTTAAAATGCTTAATTATTTACTTCGTATAGAAACCGAAGATGTGAAATTGTTGTTTATGCAAAATGAATTTTCAATTGATTATATCTTCTCTCATGTACTATCTGTTTCAATAAAAAGAAAACATATCTAGTTGAGGAACTTACATGGCATTGTCCCAAAGAAGGCTAGATGAATAATCCATTTCCTCAGACGAGAGTGATCTTGTTTCGGTATGATCTTGTTCCTGTGTCATCTCCGTTAATAGAATATCAAGAAGCGAGTGTATCTGTTTTTTTCGAGGATGTCTTTTATCTTTAACCATGAAAACATGAGCATGTCCTCGTATCTCTATCCAACTACATCCTGGCTGCTTTGTGACTCCCTCTTTCCTCATCAACTTTCGTACATCCATCACATCCTCCCATTTTCCGAGCTCAGCGTACATGTTAGAAAGAAGAACATATGGTCCTGAATTTGACGTTTCTACTTCTAGAAGCTTCTCTGCAACGTATTTACCTAATGTGATGTTCCTATGTACTTTACAAGCAGCAAGCAAAGAACCCCATATAACAGAATCTGGTTGCATAGGCATCTCCTCAATCATGCTCTTTGCTTCTTCAAGAAATCCAGCTCGACCAAGCAAATCGACCATGCACGTATAGTGATCCCTGAGCGGAGCCACACTAAAATATTTGGTCATGGAAGCAAAGTAATGCCGCCCTTCTTCAACAAATCCAGCATGTCCGCATGCCGAAAGAACACCAATCATAGTAATGTGATCTGGTTTTTCTCCAGAATCAAGCATTTCTCTGAACAACTCAAGAGCTTCATTTCCATAACCATTTTGTGCGAATCCAATAATCATCGCGTTCCAGGAGACGCAATCTCTTTCCATCATCTTCCTAAATACAAGATAACCCTCTTCAACACAACCACATTTTACATACATATCTATCAAGGAATTGCCAACAAATATATCAGCTTCTTCACCTGATTGAAACTTAAACCCATGCTTCAACACATGCACGTGAGCTTGCATTCCGAGATGCAACTCCGCAAGATCTGCACAGGCCTTGAGGATATTTGCAAAAGTATAGTGGGTTGGGCAAACTGATTCCCTCTTTAAGAGACAAAAGAGACTAAGTGCTTCTTCGTTTTCACCGTTTTGCGTATAGCCAGCAATAAGCGCATTCCATGAAACAATATTCCTCTCTGTCATTTTGGTGAACATGAGTCTAGCCGCCTTAGTGCTTGCAGCCATTGCATATCCTTTGATCATAGAGGTTTCTGCGATAACATTCCTTATAGGCAAGCTGTCAAATATGAATCTAGCTTCTTTTATTCTGCTGCATTTAGCATACATATCCACAAAAGCATTGCTTAGAATTATGTCATTCCTTAACTTATCGTTTTTGATAACACGGCCATGAACTTCCTGACCAACCTTAATTTCCGACAAGCTTGCACACGCACTAATCACACTAGCTAATGTAACCTCATCTGGCTCAACCCTAGATTCTAACATCACCTGGAAAACCTTAAGAGCTTCCACGGCAGGACCGTTTTGTTCATAGCACGTAATCAAACTATTCCAAGAGACAACATTTCTACAACCCATCTCATCAAAAACTTGCTGAGCATCATGAACATTTCCGCATTTGGAATACATGTCAACAAGAGCAGAACCTATATAAACATCAGACAAACAAGGCGATTTGGCAATCAAAGAATGTATTTGTAAACCCCTGTTGATATCACTCAAACCAGAACACGCACTAAGACCACTAGCAAAAGTATATTCATTTAACACAAAGCCTTCCTTATGCATTAAAGCAAAATAACGCAAAGCCTCTTCACACCTATCATGCTGTGCAAACCCCGAAACCATTGAATTCCAAGTACATTGATCACGTTCAGGCATTAATCTAAACAAACAATCAGCATCATATAAAAACCCTAACTTGGTTAAAGCTGTAACAACAGAGTTCCAAGTGTAAACATTTCGTTCAGGCATTTTGTCGAACACTTGGCGACCATCCTCGAGTGACCCACATTTTGCATAAGCATCAATAAGCCGATTCTGTATAAAGATCTCATTGGAGAAAGGGGATTTGATAATAGAAGCGTGGATACAACGGACCTTATTTGCTGATAATTTGGATCGGATGCATGAATCAAGAAGCTTTGCGAATGCTGATGAATCTGTGAAACAGAGATCACTGGCGAGTTTGAGAAATGATTGTCTTGTCGCCATTCCATTATTGTTTGTAGAACACTGAACATGAAAATGGATTTCTTGAACAATCAAGACTAGACATTTCCTCAGACGAGAGTGATCTTGTTTCGGTATGATCTTGTTCCTGTGTCATCTCTGTTAATAGAATATCAAGAAGCGAGTGTATCAAGACTAGACATTTCCTCAGACATTATTCTCAAACTTCTTTTGCAAGCCACGATCAACATGGTTTGGAAAGAGAGGAACAATAGAACTTTTACGGAGCTACCAGAAAGTACATGTCCACTGAAATCATCTTGTTCCGATTGTGTCGGTAACTCTCACCATAATATAATTGCATTTAATGTAATCATATTCTAGCGGTTCCTAATAGGTATTATAACGATTTATAATCGGTTCTACTCTAGTATTTTCACTCTGGTCAAAATTTACCAAAAAATAAAATAAAAATCACTCTGGTCAAAAATAATACTTTTACATGATTTACAAAGATGCCATGCAATCTAAAATAGGAAGTGCTTAGACTCTAATGGCAAATCTATATCATAAATTTGAGTAACAATCGTTACAATCCCATATTATGTCTGATCTCATTCGTTGGGTTGTTTTCTTTTAAAGGATTTTCAAATTAATGCAGAAGAAATAAAAGTTTACAGTCCATTGAAAGATCCGTTTTGGAAGCCCATATACATAAACTTATGGGAAAATTCTTCAAAATGGCTCATTTCACAATTTTATTGTAAAAAATGGACCACATATGGTCTAAAAACCAAGTAGTTATTTTGTCCTGCAGGGTTTGAACCTGCGACCTACGGTTCATATCGCTCTAACCAACTGAGCTACTGGACACGCTGCTTATTGTCACCTCTCAAGGATAAGTTTCCTTCAACCACTGAAAACTTGATCGTTGTGATTAGTCTATGGATCTTCTCCGTAAGAATCATCTAGGTGGAAGTGCTTCTAGTGAATTTGTTTTCTTCATGAGGAATGAGCGACTAAAAGAGGAAGAGGAATCGAATACTTTCTTTTGGTAGAGGAGATATTTGGTTTAAAATGAGAGTTTCATACTGGTTGAGGAAGGAAGAGAGAAAATAGAAGTCGAACCGTAGAACCATCGTCTCCCAGCTTGATCTTTGGGGTTTTTATACTGCATTTCTGTAGAATATGTCTCAGGTTCATCTATTCCATACATCTTTAAAGCCAGCGCAAACGAAACAAATAAAATACAAGTCGAAAGGTTAGTAGAGAGATTCATATACTTGTTATTTGATTTATTTTTGATCAATTATATGCTCAACCGAACCAGTGCTAACCGGACCAAACCAGAGACCAAAGAAAAAAAAAACAAAAAAAAGAGCGAGTCTCATGGAGTTCCAAATTTGGTAAGAGATCCAAAAATAGAAAAATTGCCTAGTTTCATGCACTAAGCTTACCCATAAAATCAGATAGATCACATATCGTTACATCTCAGAAATAAGAAAGAGAGACATGACTGAGGAAAGCCCAGAAGAGGATCATGGATCTCCAGGAGTAGCTGAAACAAACCCAGGAAGCCCTTCTTTAAAGAACAACAACAACAAAGAACAAGATCGGTTCCTTCCAATTGCTAATGTCGGAAGAATAATGAAAAAAGTTCTTCCCGGTAACGGCAAGATCTCAAAAGACGCTAAAGAAACCGTTCAAGAATGTGTCTCAGAGTTCATAAGTTTCGTCACTGGTGAAGCTTCTGATAAGTGTCAAAGAGAGAAGAGAAAGACCATTAATGGAGATGATATCATTTGGGCTATTACAACTCTTGGCTTTGAAGACTACGTAGCTCCATTAAAAGTCTATCTCTGCAAATATAGAGACACCGAAGGAGAAAAAGTCAACAGCCCAAAACAACAACAACGACAACAACAGCAACAACAACAACAGAATCATCATTACCAGTTTCAAGAACAAGACCATAACAACAACATGTCATGTACTAGTTACATTTCTCATCATCATCCTTCTCCATTTCTACCAGCAGATCATCAACCTTTTCCCAATATTGCTTTCTCTCCTAAATCATTGCAGAAACAGTTCCCACAGCAACATGACAACATATATTGATTCTGTTTGAAACTGGTGAGACCATGCTTTTTTTTCTCATAATATTATGTGCTTTCTTTCTTTCCCTTGTGAGTACATCAAGAAGATTATATATAATTTGTTGCTATATAGACATTAGATACATACATCTTTATATTTCCAGTATACCCATGTCATGATTGTGTAACAGAATATTTCTTCATATATATTACGGGCAAACATGCAAATCTCTAAAGTCATGGTTTATAAGAGTAGAATCAAATTCGGAGAAGTTCCTTTAATCAAGTGGTTAACTGTCCAACTCTGAAACCTTCCCATCAGAGTTAGATTGCATTAGTCCGCGAAATAAGGATTTTGCTCTGGATCGGATCTTCGATACAAATGATGTAAAAAAAAAAAAAAAAAAAATTAGAATCTAATTCCATGTTGATAATCCTATATTTTGAACCGTTTACTTCACCAAGAAAGTGTAATGGATGCTTGGACTAGAATACTTGTCACCTTACTGTTTAAAAGTTACCAAAATGTTCTGTGAATATATCATGTATCCTGAGATTCTTCACAACGTGGAAATCAAAATGTTGATATAACTTCAAAGTGTTCTATCACTCATAATATTTTACCACGAAACTAGAAGAAGTATAAAAAACTGAAGTTGATAAGAATCTGATTGGATATGAAGCAACCCAATAATAATTTTCTTTTATATATGTAAATAAGATAAAACACCAACTATAAATCTGAAGCAATACACATTATAATAATAATTATTTTACATAAAAACAAGACAAAGCAGTAGCAATGAATCTGATTGGATATGAAGCAACAACCCAGTTATAAATTTTTACATATAATAAATAAGAGGAAGTTGGGTACTTATTTTCATCTTGGAAACCAAACTTAGTCAGCTTTGTAGACCAAAGTTGGGTACTCTGGACTCCACATGTTGTTTTCCACATACTTCATCAGCTCCTCCTGCACAAGACACAACGCCACGTCAGCATAACTAACAATCTCAGTTGCTTTGTACATTTTCTTACTTTTGGTCTCTATTTGTTCTTTATCAGGAAAATACTATTTTGTTCATAACAAATAAACCAAAGTTGATGTTACTGTCTACGCCAAAAATACAATTTGATCATCATGAGTCTCAAACACATCAGAGAGATGTTATTTCGACGTATTTTGCAGTCTCATCATTTCTAATTCTTATACTAGAGCAGGTTATGAGCTGAATTACCTCATTAAGCTTTTGGAGCTCTCGAGCGTCCATCTCCCTATATCCACCAATCAAATCCTCCTCAATCGCTTCTGTAATTACTGCAGCTGCTATTCTTTTTGTTATGTCTCGTATCCTGCAAATTTCAATTCCACATGCCACATATAACATTTATAACAAACCCTTTGTTCTTATGCAACAATCAGAATGATTTTCAATTGTTTTACCTTGAAATTGGAGGGTATATAATTCCCTTTAGCACTTCTTCCTCGCTCATGTACGCTGCTAGGCTGCAGTTGTTTATCAGAACAATGTCATGATCTCATATCCATAAAACACGGGAATTGATTGATTTCATGGTTTCCTAAAATACGCATTTTACATCAACTAGTGTATGAAACCTCAACTTAAGGCTACGTTATAAGAGTAGCATTGGAGAGAACATATCGAACTACTGTGGTCGTTTTCTTGTGTATGTTATAGTCTGTGACATCTGCCAAATATTTGATTGGTAATACGCACACATTCTTTAAAATTATTTGAAGTTGGTCCGTAGTCATATATTACGTCACTCACTTTAGCTTGGATGAAACTAAAATCAGGAAAGATAAATGCAGCGGGTAAGAAAAGAGCTTACCACTCGGATGCAGCCTGAAGCATTCCGTCTGTGACAATTGGAGTACCAGATAGAAGAGTGCCAAGTCCAATACTACATTAAAATTTACAGGATTAGAACATCATTATTTTATCATCCAGTCAAGAATGTATCCAATTCTTTACGACAATATATAAGTGGAACTAACCCTGGAAATAGATACATGTTGTTTCCCTGGTTGCAATGTCCTACATGACCATTTCCTGCCACAACAAAAGGTACAAGTATTTCAAAAAAGTTTCATATAAAAAAGAGCATATCAACTGATGTAGCTGTCCTCATACATACCAAATTCCACATTATTGAATGGGCTTCCACTTGCAAAAATCATATTTTCGCCTAATATGGAAAATGCATCTTCAGGCGTGCATTCAGCTGTAGTTTGAAGTACAAGTCACTACTAAATCAATTCTGAAAAAGAATCACAAATAAACGTAAACCACATTTCAATGCAAACCAAGGGGGAGAATTTACCATTTTTTGTTGGGTTTGACATTGCAAAAATAGCTGGTCTTGTCGAGGTTGAACCTTTCATGGCTTCTAAAACCTTAAACACAATATCCCAACAATGACTTTTAGAATATCAACTTCCATATGATGAAATCATGCAAGTAAGAGGCATCAAAACCGCTAAAAGAATTATGAGCTATGCTAGATTCTATTTTCATCTAACTAGCAGTGACCATTGATATCAGATAACAAAGAAAATGATCACTCAAGAAATGATCACAACCGACAACATAGCTTAATCACTGATTCTGTTTCATCGCTCTAGATTATATTTTTCCGGTATGTTTAGGCTTTTGACTACTTTCCTTACCTCTTTTGAGAATAACCCTCCAACTGCAGATAAACCAAGAAGCACATCAGGTTTAACTTCTCGAACCTAGCAACAGATGAAACAGAAAACCATTAGAATCTCACAAGCATTAAGCAGGAAAACTTTTTTGACGGAGAAGTTCTATCAAACACCACACTCATTGCCAAATTAGATTTAGTATACTTGATGAACAGATTGATAAAAAGAATCACAGACCACTTCCACGAGAGTTGCTCCTTCTTTTAATCCCTGACGCTCCATTTCTTTAATCTTCCTAGCAAAAGGCTGAGCCTCTGGGTCAATATTTTCTCGTCCTTCGGTGATAAGACCCTGATTTAAGTGCAACAAAGAGAGTTAACAAACTTCAGCTCCTTAAGCTATTGCACCAAAACACAGGCCAAAAAAAGAGGGATGATGAAGTGATTTGGCAAATAGTAAAAGGAAACCAGAGGGAAATAACTTGACTGGGGAAAAACGTCTTATGAGCTCCCTAAACTGTTACATTGCTCTACAATAACATACCTGAGCATCAACCACCCAAAATTGACTTTGGGCACTATCAAAGGCAGTTTTAGTATTTCCCAACATCCGTGCCATTGTCTTCTTTGCCGCATTTAGAACACCAAGTCCAGCACTGAAAATATCAAAGAATTTTACAAGGAAGCTCAGTATTCTGATATAACAAGTTATAGCTACCTTATGAATCTTTTCATAAAAATGCAACAATTAAAATCATATCAACTTAGACTAATGCAGTGATGCAGCTGGAAGTTTCTATCTGTTAAATCTATTCAAACGTTATTCAAAATTAACAAATAAATGAAAGCTCCCTGATCAATAAATAAATAAACAATAATACCAACACCAATGCAAATCTCTGGTAAACTAGGACCAGAAGAGACAAGAAAAATAGTAACAGAGAATGACTTGCCTTCCAGCGCCAGCAACAACGATCTTCATCTTTGGAAAATCAATCATAGGCCGTCCCTGTGCTCTAACAGCTCCAAGAAGACCAGCGATTGCAACCCCTGCTGTCCCCTAAGCCAGATCATGAAAACATAACAATCATAACATGAAAAAACAAGATTTTAGCATCAGCATTAAGATTTCAACTCCTTCCTATTGTCTCTTTAATGGATCTGGTCATACAGAAAAGATTAAGAATAACTATTGTATGACGAGATGATGGTTGAGCACATAAAAATGATATTTTAAACAGAGTAGTGCCTAATAGTTCAAACATAGTAGCGCCCAGTCAAATGCCAGGCAAAGTAACTGACACATTGACCTAATATAAATACTGCAGAAATAAATATTTCATGTTCACAAAAAATCTTTCTAAGGCACAAGAGTCGTTACCTGGACATCATCATTAAACATTCGATAGGTGTTTCTATACCTCTGCAATAATTTGAAAGCCCACTTGCTCTGGAAATCCTCAAACTGCGGTACATAATAGTAAAGTTTCATAACAGAAAATGTTTGATATACCAGAGACCTATGAAAGCATCAATTACCTGCACAATAACATGTGGCCACCGAGTATACACTGCTTCCATAAATTCATCAATTACATCTACATAGTCCTCATCCTCTAAACGATGCTGCTGTAGACCCAAGTCTGTCAACAAAGAAAACCACAGAAAGATTGATAACATGCAGATAATAAGTTATTCTAGTACATGTCTCTGAACTATTGGAAATCCCTAAACCATCAGAGACAAAAGTAACATGTTGTACAACAAAGTTGTTTTGCTTCCCGAAAACAAAAAACAGTATATATAACAGACTTCTACACAATACTATAAACCTTTTAACATTTAAATATATGTAAGTATGCACTAATCTCCAATACCAGTTTGCTAGCAACTCACCAGACTTAAAACTCAAAGATCAGCAAACAGTTACAGTATATGTATTTGGAAAGCCGAAAACTGTTATCATAATATCCTAGTCATCTTCTAATGATTGACTTTAAAAAAGGTAAGAGGTGGAACTGAATCTTACACAGGGGGTCCTTGAGTAGTTTTTCATTGTTTGTTCCAACATCAATCATGACAGGAAGTACCTAAACCAGCACGTGCCCACAAGTATTGTATCATGTCATCATTAAGAAAAGTGAGGAGGGGGAAAACGAATAAATGGAGGATGTTGCGAGTACCCGTTGTGGATTGAGTCCCGCTGCAGCGACATATAAATCAAGCTTCCCTACTGCAATTCCAATTCCATGAACACCTAAATCTCCAAGACCCAAAATCCGGCTTCCATCGGTAACAACAATCATATCAACCTAAATGTTGAGAAATATTGTAAAATCAGAAAACTAATGGTCACTAAAAGATATATCAGGGTAGTGTGATTTGGATTAACTAGCCAAACATAGTTGAGATATCTCAAAGAGAGTGTCAGATGTATCAAAGACCTGTTCAGCTGGCCAGTTGTAAACCATGGACATCATTTCACCTCGATCTTCAGCACTAAAATACATTCCTCGTGGCCTCCTAAACAACCCACTGTAGTTTTGGCAGACAAGGCCAACTGTAGGTGTGTAGACTATTGGCGCATATTCCTCAATATTGTTAATCAAAACCTAAAACAATGTAAAACGTAAACATAAACAGCCTCTTCAGAACACAAAGCAAGCAACGTAAGCAAACTTTTCAAGGATTTTATCAGCAAATAGCACGTTGTAGCCGCATGGTACGGATTTCTCCACTCAGGTTTCAGCTTACAAATGAAGCGAGTGAGTTCACCTTATAGTACATAGTCTCATTTCGGTCATGTAAACGATTAAGAATTCGCCACTTAGCCAAAGCATTAGGATCAGAAGGACCATCTCTTGCTTGCTTCTCCAACCTCTTCAAGTCAGTCACTGTTTACAAAAAAAAAACTTAATCATGTCAATTAGTTAAGACACTTAAAATCTTCATAAACAAAACTCCAGAAACTTACTAAAACGCTGAATTTGCTGCTCAGAATCCATAACATTAGGTGGAAGAAGTCCTCTAAGATCAAGACGATTTCTCTCCGTCATTGTAAACGCAGTCCCCTAAGAAATCGAATATAGAGAGCTTCGAATCAGATCCAGGTTCGTGTTCACACTCAAAAAACCTAGTGAAGAGTTGAAATGAGAAAGGATTTTAAACTACCTTGTTGAACCAAGGATCATGGAGGATATCAAGGCCTTGTTTATGGACTATAGTGGGACGGTGACCTTCCGATGTGGTGAAGGATCTGGCCGATGGATTCCGTATTCTCCGGTGGAGAATTCGACTGAGAGCTGACGTTAGCCGGAGCTTATTCGCTGTGCTCATCGTTATCGGAATCTTCTGCGAATATCGTGTTCCGATCTGGAGAAGAATCACACAGTGTTTTCGAGTCTCCTTGGGTGATAATTATGGAAGTTTCATTTTCT
>VBRH01001289.1:8824-20204 GCA_014578085.1 Cardamine resedifolia | reverse complement strand
TATATATATATATATATATATATATATTCTTATTATATAAATATTTATGCGTCTCACGAGAGCTCGACACATGTCAAAATTCTAATTAACAAGATCACGACATCTGTCAAATGGTCGTTTAGATTATGACACGTGTAAAATTTTTTGTTATTTATGTTTCCTTAATTGAAAAGGAAAACTAACCAAAAATAAAAATAAATAAATAATAAAATAAATACTTTTACTTTCTATTTTTCTAATATATCTTAAATCGTATATTTAAAAAAAATTTACAAAATTTATTTTTAAATTTATATGTCTATATTAAAACTTTAGATCTTGCTACGTATCAAATAAATAAATATAATTAAGAAAAAGAAAATTAAACACATAAAAAAGGGTTAAAGTTTCATATCTTAGGAGAAAATGAAATCAATAATTTTTTAATTTATTTAAATTTAAAAACTATATCTTAAGAGAAAAAAGAAATCAAGATTATGTTAATTTATTCAAAATTTGAACATATTAGGAGAAGAAAATAAAATATAGTTAATTTATTTAAATTTAAAACATATTGAGAAAAGAAAATTGTTAATACAATATTTGAATATGTTAATTTATTCACATTTTGAATATATTGGGAACAAATAAAAAATTGTTAATTTATTTAAATTTAAAACATATTGAGAAAATGAATTTGTTAAAAAAATCAAGCATTTGTTTTAAATGTTTCTATATGTCAAATTTATAATTCTTTTAAAATAGTTAGTAATGCATTAACACATGTCTCAACAAAAATATTTGAGATTAAAAACAAATAGTTAACAACAAAAAAAGACTGATAATGTAGCAAATAAATAAAATGGAAATAATGTAGCCGACCACTTTATTTTTTTGTGAGGTTAATAAAAGGAAATTATTTTTAGAAAAATAAAGTAAAACATTCCTTTTATCATCAAAAAAAGGAAATTAAAAAGACGATTATTTTTATTATAAAATAAACTTCACCCCGTTTCTTTCATCATAATTTTTACAACGAAAAAAATTCTATCACACCTAATAAATTTTTACTATAAAAAATTCACATGTTTCTAATTCTTTCAACAAAAAATTTTATTGAGTAGAATTCAACCTGATTTATTATTCTAATTGGTTAACTGTTAAATAAATTATAGAGTAAACTGATTTGATAAAATAATAAATATATCCATTTTAATGGTTTGAATCAACACATAAATCTACATAATTTCATGGATCAAATACTTAAATAGACCTAATAAATTTATCATTATAAAATAATAAAAATTAAATAATTGCACAAAATTCCATAAATTAAAAATCATAATTTTATAGAAAATCATAAAATTAGGTATTTAGTGAGAAATATGTGTGATGCATACAAGAAAACCAAACATCAAATCAGTTATAAATGATATAAAAAAACCAAAATAAACAGTGATCACCAAACGAAAATTTGGTACGATGTATTATGGGAAAAACAAAGAAATGAGAATTCGAAAAAATAATGATTATCAAATTGGTCACAATAATTGGCACAATATAAAAATAGGATAATATTCTAGGTTTACGAATAAAAATAGTAAATCTATTAGAAAGAGAAATTGAAGAAAATGTTTTCTCCATAGAGGAGTCAACGTGTGTAAATAATATTTTCCAAAGAGAGAAAATCAGATTTGTTATCTCCAAAATGAAAAAAAAAAAGTGAAAACAAGAGCACAAAGATCCAATCAGAGATAGTTAATTCTGTCAGAGTCAACTCTTATACATAAATCTTGATCCGGATGAGGGAGAAATGCGGTAAGGCTTCTACTGAAGGTTGAAGATGATGGTGGATAGGAATCCAAAAAAGAAA
Organism: Cardamine resedifolia; assembly: GCA_014578085.1. Classification (NCBI taxonomy): domain Eukaryota; kingdom Viridiplantae; phylum Streptophyta; class Magnoliopsida; order Brassicales; family Brassicaceae; genus Cardamine; species Cardamine resedifolia. Next base: position 18,352 of record VBRH01001289.1, on the reverse strand, counting down.
ACTAAAGGAAGCCGCAAAAACCAAACATCTTCATATATATAGCACGATATAGGAATAAAAAAAATCGAGATCAGGTGACGAAATGGCTAAACTAGAGAATGTTGTCAGAAAATGCCAATGGACAAAGAATGACGAAGAGCTTTAGCGAGTGAAAGTGCAAGAGAGAAAAGATATTCGGTTGGAAATCGATATAAGATCTGAACAAGAGGAGAAATATGGATCCGGAAACAGGAGGTAGGCGGTGGGGCTTCTACTAGAGATTTAAGATGAGGGTGGATGGGAATCGGAAGATAGAAAATAAAGAAAGCAGTAAAAAGAAAGCATCTTTTGCAGAAATAGAGCCCGAGATATAAATAAAAAATTAAGAGGTGGTGACGAAAGTGATGAGTTAGAGGATGTTTTTAGAAAACATTAGGGGACAAAAAATGACAAAAGACTTCGACGAGTGAATGTTCGAGAGGAAAAATATATTCGGTTGGAAATCGATATAATATTCAAAACAAGAGGAGAAATATGCAATGTAACAAAAAAGGACAATATAAAACCAAAAACTATAATGCGTTAACAATGAGATTGTAATATAGAAATGTAAATTAATTTATTTATGTATAAAAATAAACTTATGTAAATAACTTTTTTTCAAACAAAACACTATTTCTACTTCTTTTTCTAATTTTTTTAAAATATAATATTTATTTTAATTTAAATATTAATAATATTTAATTTAATACTTTATATAAATTTAATTTATTTTAAATTTTAGAAACCCGTCTATCGGACGGGTCCTAATCTAGTTTGTTTATAAACAAGTTCGAATTTTTGTTATTAAATTAGGGTCCAAACATAAACAAAGAGCAAAGCTCAGGTTATATTACTCACATTATATTTGAGACGGCCTGATAATAAATAATGTTTGTAGAATAAATAAAAAATAGAGAAGTACAAAAATTGTTAAAATCACCTCATGTTCTTCAATGAATATCGATCTTAGCATTAGATATCTGATCCATTTTGAAGCCTGGGAAACAAAAAAAAACAAAATCTCAATTAAAAAAGTTGTGAAAATAAATAGTTTCCTCAAAAAAAAAAAACAAAAACTATATATGGATTAAAGAAAAAAAATATTTGTGAATTAAACCAATACCACATAGCTTCCATAATTATATATATATATATAAAAAAAAAAAACTTTCACGCTATCGTTGACCGTGCATGTATCACAATAAGATTCACGTGCTTACATGTAAACATGGTTGCTAAGATGTCCGTCATAATCTAAGCATAAATCATTTTACAAATTTTGGAGATAGGAAAAAGATATTAACATATTCCAAACGCAAGTCACTTATAAAAGGTTAGAACAAGATAAAAAAAATCACTATGCGCTACAAGACATTTTTGCCATATTTGATCACCATAAAGTAATAAACTTATTTTGGTAAGAAAAACATATAGTGTTTTTTTTTAATTATTTGTTATAATTCCATGATACTTTGAAAGTTCATATACATCGCATATTTATTCATATATATCAAAAGACAATGCGAGTAAATTTATTTATAAGCATTAACAGTTCTACGCTAACCTGAATTCATGAACAGAACAAGGACTTACTAACTGAGCGGTCAAAAGATTTGAATATTTGTAAAAGTTTTTGAATCTATACTCACCACAAGAAGTTGTTCTTTACTCCACTTACTATTTAGTATATGTCTAATTCTTGTGGTTTATCGCAACCACATCCTTTTTCCTCACTGTCTTAATAAGGTGGGACCTTTCAGCTAACTTACATATTATAAGTCAAATTTATACACAAAATACATAAACAACTTTCATAACTAAAAAAAAAAAACTCTTAACGATGATGTTAATGAAATGAAATGCGAACATAAATTGCACATGAACTCAAAAAGATTTGGGTAGAACTAGAAAAAACAAACTAAACGTGATTATGTTGAAATTGCTTGAATCTCAAATTTGTGAGCAATTGAAGTAGACAAGAGACAAAAAAATGTTTCCATAATTAAAAAAAAAAAAAGAAATTTTGATTTGAGATTGAAACAAAGAAATTTCAGTTAAGTTATGTTTAACAAAATTAATTATGGTTCAAACAAAAATTTGGAAAGCAAAAAGGTTACATTGGAATCTTGTTGGTTTGATCCTAAAAATGTCTTTAAAATCAGAGATTTGCTATGGAATTCACGTAAGAACAATGATATTTGAACCATGAAACCATCTTCGATGATCAAATCTTGAATTCTCTATCCACATAACTTAGGTTTTTTCTTGAACTTCTGAACCTCTTGTTCAAAAAAATTCAACAAACCATGTCATTAAAATCATTAAAAGTTTTACATTTATTAAAATATAGTAATTTAATCATTTAAAATCAACAAAAAAATATTATATAAATCATTAAATTTTTACATTTATTAAAATAAATTTAATCATAAAAAATAAATAATAATAACTATCAATATTAAAGGCTCGAGCACGAGATCTTTTGTTTATTTTTCGTTTTACTCTTGACTTTACTCTTTACTGCTATCATCCTGACCACATAGCCATCCTTCAAATCCCTCAATTTCCAACGGTTGTTCCATATGAATCTTGGTATTCGCAAAACGGTCTCTCGTCATCATATATATCATGTCTAGTTAGCAGGACACTGTGAGCATGAGATACATTTATAAGATCTTCTAGCGCTGGATTGTATATAGGATCAGACTTCGCAGTTGTGCTGAAATTCATACTTGTCACGACCGGAGAAATTTTAAGTAAGTCCCCTCAATAGCCAACTCTAACAATGAAGCACCAGATTCCCTAAATTCCTCAATGTATGAGTCAAGATACAACACCTCATACTCTAATAGCTTATATCACTTACTTCGTTTCTATGAAAAAAATAAACAAAATAAGAAACCAACCTTAGTCAAATATAACCAAACATGTTAACTCAGAACTAACTCACTTTAGTCAAATTTCTTTGGTATCGGTCGAATGTCAGTTTTGGCTCTACAATATCTAACACCGTACCAACATTAGCCAATCCATCAAGTACATGCTCAACCAAGAGCAATCCACCATCCTCTGAAAGTATCGGATCAAATACAGTTTCATCATCATTGGCCTTCATCTTGTCATCATTGTGCCATTTTGATTATTAAGTTGACGGTCTATTAAATAAAAAGATTCAATTCCCGTTTCAAAAGACTGCCAAGCTTCAATAATGCTTTTACCTGACGTGTTAGATCAACATCCCAACAAAGATTGCCTACCATTCAAAACATCAATAAAACAAAACCATTTCAGCATAATCATAAACAAAAGGAATCAAAACGACTATCCTCTAAGAGATTTACTGTTATTTTTATGTACATGTGGAGAGAGGAAATCAACATCTTTTATCGTCTAGGAGATCAAATAATAACCATTTTCTTTTCTAAGCTCTATCACCAGGTTTTTTTTTCCATGTAAACTCTCAAACTCTAAATTGGTTTTCTTTTGAGTAAACCCCATCCTAAAATTTTAATGGAAGAATAATTTTTGCTCTAAAAATAATATATAAAAAAACATCAAGATTGAAGGAGTGCTTTAAATTATGAGATTTTTGATCTTTTATTCCATTGTTAAATGGAATTTCTTCTGGGTTTAGCCCATTGGCCCACTAAACATATAATAGACCCATCTGATTTATATATACGGCCACCGAGTCTCCGGCGAGTTTAACCTTGCGATTCTCACCGTTTTTGTGACATTTCCATTTGTTCATGTGAGAGAAGGGAAGAGAAGGATCATAATGAAGCTCTCTTTCTCTCTCCCTACCAAATCCAAGCCCAAAGTCACAGCAACCGCCGACGGAAACAACGCCGTTGATGACGGCGGCAATAGTAAAGAGTTCGTCACCGAATTCGATCCTTCGAAAACCCTAGCTGATTCCACCCCCAAATACGTTATTCCTCCGATTGCGAATACATGGAGGCCTCACAAGAAGATGAAGAATCTAGATCTCCCGCTTCAATCCGCTAATACAGGTTCTGGTCTCGAATTCGAACCTGAGGCTCCTTTAGACGATTCTCAGAGATCTGATAACATCAGCTACGGTTTGAATGTTCGTCAAAAGATAAAGGACGATTCTGTCGGTAGTGATGTGATTGAAGATCAGAGATTAGCTCCGGTGGAGCAGCTTATGCTACAAAGTTTGAGGAAAGATTTGGAGTCACTCGCTGATGATCCGACGTTGGAGGATTTTGAGAGTGTTCCTGTGGAAGGATTTGGAGCTGCGTTGATGGCTGGATATGGATGGAAACCTGGTCAAGGAATAGGTAAGAATGCTAAAGAAGATGTTCAGATTAAGGAATATAAAAAATGGACTGCTCAGGAAGGATTAGGTTTTGATCTGAATAGATCTAAGGTGAAAGAAAGTGTGAAACTTGATAATAAGTTAAGAGATGTTAATAGTGGAGATGTGTTTTTTGTTGGGAAGGAGGTGAGAATTATTGGCGGAAGAGATATAGGATTAAAGGGTAAGATTGTAGAGAAACTGGGTAATGATTTGTTTGTTATGAAGCTCTCTGGAAGTGAAGAAGAAGTGAAAGTTGGTGTGAATGACGTAGCAGATTTGGGTTCCAAGGAAGAAGAAAAGTGTTTAAAGAAGTTGAGAGATTTACAATTAAATGACCAGGAGAAAGATAAGAAAGCGAGTAGACGAAGTAAAGGAACGGAGAGAGGGAGTCAAAGTGAAGTTAGAGTTAGTGAGAAGCATGATAGAGGTCAAACAAGGGAGAGGAAAGTGAAACCCTCATGGCTTAGGAGTCATATAAAAGTGCGAATAGTAAGTAAGGATTTGAAAGGTGGGAGATTGTATCTTAAGAAAGGAAAAGTTGTTGATGTTGTTGGACCAACAACATGTGATATCACGATGGATGAGACGCAAGAGTTGGTTCAAGGGGTGGATCAGGAGTTGCTTGAGACGGCATTGCCTAGGAAAGGAGGGCCGGTTTTGGTTTTATTTGGGAAGCATAAGGGTGTCTATGGAAATCTGGTTGAGAAAGATTTGGATAAAGAAACTGGTGTGGTTCGTGACTTAGATAACCACAAGATGCTTGATGTTAGACTTGACCAAGTTGCTGAGTACATGGGTGATATGGATGATATTGAATACTGAACTTTCTGTTGAACTTAAGCTGCCAAGTTCCAGGTATTGCAACTACCTCGTTTTCTACGTTAGTTTCCTTACAAGTTTGTGTTGAGCTGACATTTGGATAGACCAGTAATTTGGTATGTGTAATCTGCAAGCTTTTAAACTGAACAGGCTTGTTTTTTCTTCTATTATGTGCTTCTGTCATAAGTTGGGGAGAGCTTGGGATAAGTTGGTTATTTACATTTATGATTCCGTGTAATTGATCTTCTATGCATGTGAACTTGTATGCAAAGTGGGTAGAGTACTGAATCAAATGCCAATAAGTTGACTTTGTTTTTCAGTTTCCGCTTTTGAATAGACCAATAGTTCCCCATTTGTAATTTGCAAGCTTTTAAGCAAATACGAGCTTGAATTTTCTTCTGGTATGTGCTTTTGGCGTAAATTTCTTAAGAGTTCATCAAATTAGGGAGAGCTTTGGATAAGTTGGTAATATCCCAATTCTGATTTGCATATTGGTGAATGAGCAAACCCTCAAATTCCTTGTAACTGGATATGCTATGCATGTGAAAATTTATGTGGAGTGGGTAGAGTTCTGGATCAAATTCTATGATTGAAAACTGGCAAAGATAAGAAACAGGTGTTCGTCCTAAACCATTATTGATCTTAAGGTTCTGTTCTTAACGTTATGACAGATGAGAAGCAGCTTGCAGATTTATGAGGAATTGGTGAAAATGTATACTTCTGTTGAGTTTATGGACAATAGATGGCCCAAGATTGGCGTCAGTGTCGTCCAGTAATTGTTGTTTCTGTATGCACTCACTGTACCATTTGTAAGAGCACATACATAGTATTGTACTATCCCCAAGCGTTCCATCTGTAAACCTTTGTGGTCCGAATTAAAAGAAAAAAAAAATGATTTTTACGCAGAAGCTGAGCACAGTTTTAGATCAAATAATACAATGGCATGTTATAAACAAACATGGTGATTCATTTACATTAGAAATTGCTAGTCGAAGAGTAGGATTACATCTGATTTAAATCATACCACTCTCAACATCCAAACTCAACTTTATGTCTATATGATTTATAAGAGTAGGACAGCATGAGTCACTCCAGGTCTAGGCCATTTTCACTACAGTGACCACCCCTATTGTGTGCTACATTGTTTCTTCTTATCAAACTTCATATATTTAAATGGGATGGAACAGAAAAAATGTTTTTCTTATGCATATAGTGAGACTTACATAACATAATCTGTAACTGTAAGCCATTATATACTGCAACAAGACAACATGATTGTTGTACCTCTACAAGCTAAACAATTAATCCAGTTTGCTAAAGCACAAATCTAAACAAGTAGCACATAAAGAGCTTCATTGTGGTTCTCAATTCAAATTTGACAGATACCTGAAAGGTGTGCACGAATTACTTTGGCCTAATCTAGACCAACATTGTATTCCACTCCACAATCACATTTAGTAGTGTAAGAAATTCCCTGCAGCAAGTGGATTTGATCATGATCACAATACGTAATAATCAAATTAAGACTATAAATCAATGTCACCAATGACAAAAAAAAAAATCAATGTCACCTTCAGTTTCTCAGCCTGACTCTGCAGAGAACTTAGATACTCTGCTTCTCCAGACTCATCTGACAAGAGAGCTGTGTATTCCTCTTCTAGAACCTTGATATCCACCGACATTAACTCTGGCTGCAGTGTTAACGAATTCAGAAAATAGTATTAGTAACAGTTGCAGCGAAAATCATGCATGATAATGCTAGCAAAGATTCCAGAGAGTAATTACCTTAAACTCATTAATCTTGTGCTTCACATGCTCAATTGATAGCTTGATCTGAAACGAAACTATAATCATTCAGAAAAGTGCTCAACGAGACAAATCATGTACTCAAAAATTGTTCTTCTTCTTATTTAAGTACGTACAAGAAGAGGATAAGTAACTAAGTTAGATTAGGAAAAACATATATCACAAATAAAAAGTGTCAGAACAAAAACCAACAATAGTAAAGAGTGGATCTGAAGTAAATAACCTTTGAGTTTTCCTGGATAAGGTTGGATTTCATCTGTTTTGCTTGATCAAGATTTGCTCTAGCAGAATCTGATAGTTCCATCAGGTTATTCCTTGATTCTTCTTTCTAAATATCAAGAACCGCAAAGAATGGGATAAGAATATTGGAAATTTCTTGTAATGAAATAAGCAACTAAGGATTCATAGGAGAACAAACCTGTCCTTGTTGATCAGTTTCGTTGCTCATATGGGAAATAAACCAGCCCTGGCCAAAATAGGACAACAGAAAGATTACTTTGTTGGTAAACATCGAATGAGATCACATGAAGAGGATTCAAATAACAAACCTTTTGCTCCTCTAGTTTGGTTCTAGCTTCTTCTGCCGTCTTCACATAGTTAAAACTGCACTTACAAAAAATGAAACTGGCAGTCTTCAGGTGATTCCAGAACCTCAGTCCAAGTTCTAGCAATTTGTTCTTTCAATTACCGTTTCGATTCAAGTTTGGCAGATACACTCTCTCGTTCTTGTAGAATAAGCTCCAGACTCTACAACACAGGATAACAGTTCACTCAGTGTAAGCAGCAGAAACAATGAACAACTGTGTGAAAAAGTACAGTGGTTAATATATATGATTTCATCTTTCTGCTTCAAAAAGGCATATTCATGGCTTACATATAAGAGTTTAAATACCTGTGCAAGATTTACTGAATCAGATTCCATTGAAGAAATTTTCCTCTGCTTTTCAAGTATATGTGAGCATATTTCACCTTTTTTCCTCGTCTTCTGATCCGTTTCTTCTTTTAGTCTCTTCATCTCAGACAATGCTTCAAAATAGTGACCCAAAAAAAGGAAAAAATTATACAATATCTCATCGATCCATATTCGAACAAACTTGAACAAAGGCTCTGATACTCAATAGATTGATCACAACACAGCCAAAACCAACATTCAAAAATGGTATTCCGATTTCGAAACGATAACAAAGAAAACAAAAAAAGTGATGTGCATCATCACAAAACAAAAAAATCAAAATCTAAGCAAAGACATCAATGATTCCTACACAGGAAACAAAACCGAAAATACCAAAACAGTAGAAATCTAGTGAATCAAAAGCTCGCAATCTACGGAATCCCAAACAAAATTAATTTCAATTAGCATAAAATTTCCATGAAGATCAACAGAAGACACCTAAAACTGCTGTGCGATCATAATTGTTCGTCCCTTTTTGAGATAGAGAAACTAACCATGATCTAGATCTTTCTCCAAGGTATTGATTGTGGTAATCTGCATCTGTTCCTCGACGGAGACCTTCGCCGCGTGATCCTCCACATCTAACCTCAATCGAATCCATGGAAACAATCACCGGAGGTAAAAACGGAAAATAAAAAGCGAAGAGGAAGATTATACCAGTCATTTGAGAGCGAAGAGTCTTCATATACTGTAAGTACTCCTCCATCTCTTCTTCTTCTTCACTTCACTCTCCGGATTTCAATTCAAACCTATAAATCACATACGATTCAAAATCAGAGAAGCGTATGAAAATTTCAGAAGATTTTGAATCAGATCTTCTTACGAATTTGAAGATCAGAGGAAGCTTTTTGCGAGCTCTCACCTTCAGGGAAATTTTCAAAAAGGCGATAAAATTTTGAAACTAGCGAGGGAAATGTTTCTAACAAAACGAAAATAGCAGCATCTGTAGAGATGAAAATTACAATCGGGTCGACCCGGTTTAATAATTTGGACTTTAAGAAGCCCAATTCTAAATTTCATAAAGGCCCATTATAACTGTTTGACCCGTTTTACCCCAACCCGATTCTGGTTCACTGAAGCGGTGAAGGTAAGAGAAGCCGAATTGAGTTCTTCGTCACTAAATTTGCTAATTCGCTGAAAAAATTCATCAACTTTTTTTTTTTGTAGAATTGTGATGGCGACTTCGAAAGTTAGATTGAAATCTTGGTTTGATAAGAAGATTAGTGAACCTCTTGTCCAGATCTTGCGCAGGTTCTTTACTCTGACTCTCTTCATGTTCTCGTTTCAATTCAAAGTGAAATTATTCTCTCTTTTCATTTCCTATTTCTTGTGGAATCAAGTAGATAACTTGTGCTACTTCTTGACCATATCGAACAGTTATGTTTAGCCAAGTAGATTATAAAGACTCGATCTTTTGCCATATTCTGTGTTGTGAAAGTGTTTGTGTTGTAAGAATGTAAAACAAGTTTGATTTTTGTTTTTTTTTTCCCCTTTAGAGGTGCTGAGCCAAAGCAGCTGGCTTTTTCTGCGGCATTGGGCATTACCATGGGAGTATTTCCAATCTGTGGTGCGTTCCTTAGATCAAGATCAAAGCTTTTTTTTTTTT
>VBRH01001288.1:7354-18757 GCA_014578085.1 Cardamine resedifolia | reverse complement strand
AGGAACAAAAACCGCACAACCAAACACACGGAGATGGGATATATTTGGTTCCTGACCAGATGTTAATTGTAAAGGGGAATGTTTATTATATTCGATTGGTCTTATCTAGACCAATGATGCAGCATGCAAGATAGCATGACCCCATATAGAAATTGGGAGCTTTGTTCTCAATATCAATGGCCTAGCAATAAGTTGCAGACGTTTAATCAAATATTCAGCCATGCCATTTTGTGTATTTACATGGGGGACTGGATGCTCAACATCGATTCCCATTGACATACAATAGTTATTAAAAGCTTTTGAAGTGAATTCACCAGCGTTATCAAGCCTAACTTTCTCTATGTTATAGTCAGTGAATTGTGCTTTCAACCTGATTATTTGTTCACTTAATTTTGCGAAAGCTGTATTTCGTGTTGTCAACATACACACATGTGACCATCTACTGGATGCGTCAATCAATACCATAAAATATTGAAATGACCCGCATTGTGGGTGGATAGGTCCACATATATCACCATGTATTCTTTCTAAGAATACTGGAGATTCATTCCCAATTTTAGTTGGTGATGGCCGAATTATGAGTTTTCCTTGAGAACATGCATTACATGAAAACTCTCCCGATTGAAAAATTTTCTGGTGATGTATTGGTCTTTTAGACCATCATGAATGTGATGGCACAAAAATATCATAACTTGTGCCTTTTTCTCATCGGATGTCGTTTTTAACGCATCGATGGTATCAAGGAGTTGTTTTCCTCTCAGATGCCTTTTCACTGCTACTGCCCAACTCATGTAGTTTTTTTCCAGAAATATCAAGTGCATCAATCTCGAGTTTCGCCAAGTTTGACATGATTACTGTAATAAATTAAAATTTTATTAATCATAAATTTAAATAAGATATTGTATTATAACCTTAATTAATTTAATTATCAAACTAGGCTCAAATTTCAGACCGATCGGACAACCAAATTTTTTTTTTTTCTTAAACAGATCGACCATTACATATTTAAAATGAACCGTTTACATTAATAATGCAAGCGATTACAAAAAGAAATAACGTACAAACAAGTAAACTAATATTCATACGAAATTCTTGCGGAGTAAATTCTCCAACGCAAAGTTTATAGATACACGAAATAATGATTCCAAAAACGAAGATTAAAAGTAACCGAAGCATTCTTCAGAACTTCAAAAACTTCAAAATTCTTTTTTTTTTCTTTTTTCGGATAGAGTTTTTAGATAGATGAAAAATTTTGTTTGATGAAATGAATGAGAAAATGAATGTATTTATAGATTGAAAATACTGTTCATTAGCCGTTTTTATAGCCGTTATATGACCGTTGGAAGTGAAGAAAAATTGATCTGAAAATTCTTGATATTCAATCAGATAAATTTTCTAAAAAATGCTTATATACAAATGGTTGAGCCTCTTTATGTAAAACAATAATTATAAACAAATATTATCAACAAAAATATTGTAATATAATCATATCATATTTAAATTAGCAGATAAAATGTGGCGGCTCAGCCGTCCGATATATGTTGACAATAAATAAAGTGCGATAAGTTATTATTGCTATGAAAAATAAATTATTAATGGGGCGGCCGAGCCGCGCTCCGATAATAATAAATGTAAAATTTCTGTCTTTTGGACGAAATTAGAATGTTATTAGGACATTTATTTTATGGAGGCAGAGTCTGCCGTATGATCTGAGAAGACATAGTCTTATATGATCATGATCGTGAAAGTATAACTTTTCATAACGATCGGTTCGGGGAAGGCTGTTTAACATAAATTAAATCTTCCATTCTTCCCAAAAATAATATATATAAATAAATTTAACATAAATTAAATCTTACATTCACAGGAGTTACTGTTCACGTCGGAGTACTATTCACACCGGAGTTACTATTCACGTGCATAGTTACTATTCACGCCGGAGTTGCGGTGGCTGTAACATATAATTCCGCTTTGTTCGGAATTACTTTCAAGATGGTGTTATGTGGAGAAGAAGTGAACGATTATGATATGATCGAAAAAAACACTCCAAACATTTCATCCTGGAAATGTGATCCTACAGCAACAATATCGAGCAAAAGGATACATTCTTTATTCAGAGTTGATGCAAACTCTTCTTGTTGCTGAACAAAATAATGAGCTTGTGATGTTGAACCATCAGACTCGTCCAACTGGATCAGCTTCATTCCCAAAAGCGAATGTTGTAGCATCAAGTTACAATAATTGGCAACAACATGGACCCGATAGAGGCCGTGGCCGTAGTCGTGGTCATTTTCAAGGACGACGATGTGGACGTGGACGTGGTCAAAGCCAAGGAAGAAGATTTTTTTCCAATAATTTCAAACCAGAAGAATTAATAAAAATTCTCAAGAAAATAAAGTTGGTAAAATAGTAAACAAGCGTTATGAAAATGCTTGCTACAGATGTGGCATGAAATGACATTGGTCCAATACATGTCGTACACCAAGACATTTGGCACTGATGAATCCGGACCCTCTTTCGATGGCAATATTAATGATGCACATCTCGATATTTCTGATTTTCTCATTGATCCTGAGGATATCAACGCCCAACAATTTGACTAAAAATAATTTTTGTTTATGTATATGTATTTTTATTATACAAATGTGTTGTAAAATAAGTTATAAAGTGTGTTGTAAAATAAGTTATTAATGTATTTTTTTATGAATAAATTAAATCCAGAATATGTCAACATCGGAGATTCGGGATGGAGATTTATGCCTAGCGGCCAATGCTACAACACACACAATACTTAAAGATAAAAAGTATTTCTCCTCTCTAAATTTAAAAATTATGCAGAAAACGTGAATACTATATATGGGAATGCACCGATTATTAAAGGCTCTGGAAGAGCTTGTTTTTCAATGCCAAGGGGAAATAAATTTGAAATAAATGATGCATTATATTCTCTTAAATCCCAGAGAAACTTGATAAGTTTTAAAGATATCTGCAAAAATAGATATCATATTGAAACCATGAATAAGAATGACATTGAATATCTTTGCATTACATCACTAATTCTAGAAAGGAAAGTTATATTAGAGGAACTACCAGCATTATCCTCCGATTTATATTTCACAAAGATTCATATAATTGAATCTTATGTTACAGTAAACCCGAAGTTTTCTAATACATGATAATCATTGCAGTTTACCATTGCAAATCTCACGTTCCCCTCAGCACTGAAAATTGCATTGGTCAGAACAGAGAAAAACAACAAGAAGAAAAGAGAGTAACCCAAAGATGATAATAATTAAGTTTCAAGTATATAAAGTTCTGAGAATCTTACCCACGTCCCATCGTGAAGATTGCTTTTGATCTGATGATTCCTCCATCCATAGATACTGCAGCCTCAGTTATGGATGACAAGGCATTGAATATATCTAACCTTGTTTTGTAAACTTGAAGACTGGAGAATAGACCGAAGAACAAGGTCGCGCGAAGACCGTGTCCCAATGGTGTGAGACCAAGCAAGTACGCTGGATGAATATATATCATATTCACAGCAAAGCCAACAAACCCAGGACAGATCTCGCCAGACTTCAATCTTGGTTCATTCAAATTAAGCTTTCTTTGCGGATCATCATCCATGAGTAAACCAAAATACACTCTATAAATTACCAAATAAATTAATTAGGAAAGGACTATAGATAAAAGCATTTAACAAAATTTGCAATACAGAGAAAAGAGTGAAACAAAAATTAGTACGGCAGTTCATCAAGGACAATGACATCAAAATGGCCTTCAGTTCTGTCATAAGGCACCAATTCCTTAACACTATCGTAGTTCTTGCAAACAACTGCCATCATTGAACGAGCTCCCAAATACGCCGACAAAACCCTGAATTTCACAGAAACTGTGACATGGGACTTTAAAGTAATCTGAAGAAATGACAATGAGAATTGGAACTAACAGGCTGAGTTTTTCATCATAGACCCTTCCGAGTTTTGCTAAAATGCTAACGACACCTTCCACCGACTCCAACTGAGAAGATATATGTCCATTGATATCATCACCCTGGAGATAAGTATCATGGTTTTTGCCTCTGGTTTTCAATAGAAGATCTGCAAAAGAAATGAACAAACACAATGCAATCCATATGTAATATTAATTCACAAAACAACATTGAGACTTCAGACTAAGCCACCAACCATGCAACTCATTAAGTGATTCATCCAGTTTGCTGGTCCGTGACTTGAGAAATTTGAGATCATCCTCAATATTTTTGATTTGGCAATCCATGTCTTTAAACTCAGATTGAACTCTCATGTATCTTGAACAGCCAACTTGAGAATCAAACGAAATCTACAAAAGAAAGCTGGCCTAATCTTAGAAAGAGAGTTATGTAGTAGAATTGTATGCAGCTTTTCCCAAATGCCACACGCTGCAAATAATTCTACTATATATTATCCCAAAAAATATGTAATCGAACTGGAAAAAGTCAAATAATGTCTTATAAGATAATTACTTACTTTTTTCTATAAAGAGTTTTTTTTTCCATCTGGTAGATTATATTGAAACTCTAAAAGCATATTACAAGACGGGAGGAATACAAAGCCGAAGATTTACAAGAAACCCACATAAGGGGACGATTTTGGAATTCAAAAAACAACACCAAAGCAAGACATAAAACATAGTAAAACTTTAAATAGACAACACTAGCCGAATAAGAAAGAGGCTGATCTATAGAATTGCTACAAGACTTAGGCATCTATAAAGACTTTGAGTTTGTGAAGGTAGAGTTACTCACAGAGAAATGGGGAACACGAAGAGACTACGCCGAACTGAGGAGAAGCAGTCAGAGAATGAGAGAGAAAGACAAAGAAGCAGGAGAAAATGTTGAGAGATTTCTTTATTTTCTTCGGTGGAATGAGAGAGACGCCGAACTGAGCAGGAGCATCAACATTTTTAAGCATCTCCATTGGAAATGCCTTTTAACTTTATTAATTTCACATATTTGCAGAGTTATGAGCCACTAATGAAACCATATAATTGGTCTCGGTTTCACAAGATATTAATTGAGAAAAAACAAAGAAAAACGCAAAGAAACCAGACATGGCTTATAAATAGGAAAGATTAAAAAAAAAAAAAAATACTAACTTAGACATGTCATTCAAAATAAAATAGAGAAATATTGTAATAAATCTGTATTTGCATATTTGCCAATATTTGCCGTTAAGACGCTTAACTAATCAGACGACTCAGACCTGAACAAAGACCATAAAATAAACTGTACAGAGACATGTCTTTGACTCTTTTTTTGGTCCAAAAAAAAACAAAAACCTACAACTGCTTACGGTCACGAAGCCTTAGATCAATGAGCGGCTATATAGCACAAGACTTCCCGAACTGATTCTGTGTCTTAGCTTCCACGTTTCATTTATAGTATCTGAGCTATTAGGTCGCTTCAGATACTCAGCCACATCTATCTTTAGTCTTCTTATGGGATTCACAGGCTTTGTCGTTGAGTCATATGGGCTCCAGCTTCCTCTGCTACTTATAGTACCAATGCTCGTCTCTTGCCCACTCGATGCATCCTATCAAGAAACATTCATGTCAGAGATAGTTTTAGACCCATAAGCAGTATGGTCAGTGCGATCGAAAAGCATCATCATTACCTGAGTTGGATCTGATTCCCAGAGACTAGATTTTGTATTTGGCGTGTGTAGTGAGTTGTTATGACAAGTGTCGTCTGGAGTTTCCCATTGTAACCAAGGAAGCATAACACCGTCCATTTCGACAGGGATACTCTTCAGAACGGTGGCGCTTTGAGAGCGTGGTGTTTTAATTAAACAAAAGCTTGAACTGCTTTCGCTTCTCTCGTCCTCGAGTGATGAAAAGTCTGAGTCTTCTATGTTTGAAATGAATTCTTCGATGAATTGCTCTGCTTCATCTGTCAAACCCATGGACGTCCTCCTGCTGCTCCGGTCCTTGCTCCTCTGTCATAGAAAAAGAAAGGATTTTTATTTCTGTTATGCAAAGAGTAAATAACATATGTTGTTCTGAGAGTTGTTATACTCACCTTTCGCGTCCGCAACGGCATTTCTTCGGCTTCAGAACTATTTTCAGTGAGTAATTCTTTCAAGTTCATCGAGAGCTCTCTACCACGCTTTTCCTCCAACATAATCTCAGCCAACAAATCTCGCTTGCGCTCCTCAGACTGCCAAATCAAGGGGAAAAGAGGCGTTATATATTTGGTCCTTGATTCCTCAATTAAAAAAACTATCAAATATATACAAAGCGAAGTCATACCTCTTGCAATTTTGTTGCATAACCTTTCTTAACTGTGGAGATAGCACGATGATCATCATGAGATTTCCGCTGGGAACCATAGTCAGAGCTCCCCAAAGATTCTCTTTTCTTTGGCGTTCCCTGTATAAACATTGTTCATTTAGATAGGAGACACATGTATCCAAGGGAAGTAGGCAATTTATCAATTAACAGTCGTAAGATATTGTTCTAAGTTCATTCTAAATTCTTATTCACTCAGATTCTCTCAGTTTAAAGCAACATCCAGAAAGATCTGCCCTTTTTAGAGGACACTCATATATATATATATAAAGTAAGTTAATGTAGTGCTGAGAAGAGAAAAAAGATTATTAATGGTGGTTGAATACCCACAAACCTTATTTTGGGCATATACTGTTCGAATTATCCTCTCATTTCCATGCTTGCTCGAGCTAGAATCTTTTCCTTCATCATCTGTGACTGCAGACGAATGGCTCTGTAACATCCCGAACAATTTCCCACCATCAGTAACGAAAAATATAACATTTTCCACATATGGAGTTAGATTAACCAAGCCTCTAAAAAGAAACATCCACAGCAAAACGCTTTTCTAACAAAGGTAGAATTTCTAAATTTCAAAAGTTAGAACAAAGGATAGTTAGACTTACAGAGTAGCCATCATGACATTTAACTGGATTTTGGCTAAAAGACCTTCTAAGACCTTGTCTATGATCTGAACCAGCAGGTTTACGAGACACACTACTATCTTGACTCTTTCCACCAATGAAACTCTTCACATCCCTTGAATTGCTTGAATACTTAACTTGATCTACATCACTCTGCAAATGTAAGCTAAACAAATCATTATTCATATCAACAAGCCAAATACACACAAAACAATGAAAATGCTCATACACTCTGCTCCTACTAATTCTAGATGACAAAGCCAATAGACCAATCACACCATTTTTTTTTTTTTTTGCAACTATTTCAATATAAATATGTACAATAAATTGAAAATATCAAAATCAGACCTTAAAACCAGTCAAGCATGGTCCAATTGCTACAAAGTTGTCTCATAATTACAGCTAAAGAATGATAATTATAGTTCCTATTAAAGTTCCAATTGTAACTAAAAAGGTAAAAAAACAAAAAAAGTTCATACTATATTGCAATCACATCACATCTCATGAGAGGGCCCAAAAAATAAAATAAGCAGAAAAGTTAGAAATTAATGATTTTATACAAAAGTGATTTATACCTCGGAATTATCAATCCGGCGACTGACAACAGAAAGCGACCGTCGCCGCCGTGAATTCGCAGTTTCACGATCTCCCCCAATTACACCACCACTCTTCTCACCATTAACCCTATCCCTCGGTTGTCTAGAAACCGACCTTCTTCGACTCGAATTGTTGCTAACCGAATCTACCTTAACCAAACCGGTATTTCCTCTCTCCGATGGTTTTCTAGACAACGATCTCCGCCGTCTCGAGCTTTCAGTATCAGCATCTAACCTCCGTAACCCACCGTTACCACCAGAACCAACCCTAGAAACAGACCTACCTCGTCTTTGCGAATTCGTAACCTCTCCTTCACCGGACTTCCTTAAACCAGATCGTCCTCTTTCTCCGCTACTAACCTCGCTCTCACCGGAAAACGAATTGAAAAACTCGACGGCTAAATCATCGAGGCTAATTTCTGCAAATCCAGAACCTCTTATGGTGTTAACGAACTTCCCTTTCCTTATTGGAGTCACTTCGATTTCTGGATCCGGCATGCGGTGAGAGAATCGGCTTAAGCTCCGGTATCTTCTGGAAGCTGACCTTCGTGTTGAGTATGAAGAGTCGTCGCCGCTCTCGGAGGATTTGGTTTGTGGCGTTGTTCGTCTCATCGTTGAATTGAGAGTTGAAGTCGCCATGAAAGGACCGTGGACCCAAGCTAGAGGAGGAGGAGCGGATGGTTCCTCATTTTGAATTTTGTTGAGCTGTTCTAGGAATCAAATGCAAATCCCAATTTAATGATTTCAATGAAATTTTGACTTAAATTAATTCAAAAAAAAATCTGATGTTTTTTTTTTATGTTATCAATTCAAATCGTATTGTTGTATTAAACCTTATTTAAATACGGGATATCTATAGGGCGTCACCAATTATAAAAGCCTAAAATCCTAGAAAAAATGTGTAATTGATAGAGAATGAGGGAATTTACTAAATTTATTTTGAAATCTTTAATATTTCTTTACTTAGTTTTGGAAACTTTAGTGATAGATTTAAGATTTAATTGTTTTATGTGATTAGATTTTATTATGTTACTAGTCTTTCACCCACGCTAGGTGCAGATATATTTTTATCGATTTGCTTAAGATAATTTTATATTTGTTCAATTTTATAAGTAGCAAGAGTACAATATTAAGAAAGTTTGTATAATATTTTATTTTGGTTTATTTTAAACATATATGTTTTTTTATTTATAAGTATTATTTATATAAGTTTTTATAAAACTAAGTTTAATATAGAATGAAGATTTTAAAATTAATTTTGTTTAAAATATATTGAAATATAATGTATCATTTTCTTCTATTTATGTCATATTATTAAAAGATGTATATTTTAACAAAATTATATAATTAAATTACATAAAAATATAATCATATTTGGACAATATAAATATATTTGGATCACGTGTAGCCCATTGAAATAGCTTCATCCATTCAATCCTGCCAATCAGAGTGCATAGCATGCTGATTTGAAATCTGGATATTTTTTTACCATCGACTGTTATGATTTCGTCGAAACTTCTTGACCCTCTTAGTTTATTGATTAGTATTCTTAGATAATATAACTCTCAAGTTGTTGGATGAATGTTGACTATTATTCCTATCATTTACATGAAGACTTTTTTGTCGTTGATCCAAGTAAATCTTGTTGGAAATTCTAAATAAATTAACTGGCGAGACTCTTCATGTTCCTCATTTTTTCCATCAAGGATGTTAACATTGTTCTGTCAATATCTTTCCTAGACACCACTAGACTGAGATCATATGTAGCTTTATATATGTTCTGTTGTGATGTCCAGGCTGATAGATTATGAGTTTTTCAACTGCAGCTTTCCTTTGATGCATGTGAAATCCAAACGTCTGCCACATGGCTTATTTGTTGGTTTATTATGTTAAGTGTTGCATGAGGCATTGGGACCCTTTTCTATCACAATGGTTGCTTTATCAACTCCCTTTGTAATGTATTTGAAAAGGTATTTGACAGCATTTAATTTGTTTTGTTGCACCACTCAACATTTATGTGAGTTTGGTATTTTTTTTTTTTAGAATAGCCAAGTTGTGTGGAAAAACAAAGCAATTATCCAACCTTGTTCCTCCCTTGATAACAAAGTTATTTTCTTGACGACACCGACGATATATTATAGTGTCGTGGATATCTCTTTGAACATTCTTTATTTTTAATGCAGGGTGATTTTGGTATATCCAATCCACATGGACCGTGCATCATGTGTCTCTCTACAAGCTTAAACCTTTCTTGGTCGTCCACTTTTTGTGGTAGTTCGGCAGAGATTATTGTGTCTACTTCATCAGTTGTTGGGATTCTTGAAGCACCTTCCAACCAAAGCAATATGTGTGCATGTGGCAGTCCACGTTTTTGGAATTCTAATGGTTTTTGGCAGTCCACGTTTTTCCAATGGCATCTAGGTAGTGCAGGGTTGAAGTTAGAACATGGGATATTATAAGGAACATATAAACAACAACATATTTACCATATAGGTCTATATGTTCATGTCGACTGCTTCTTCAAACTCAGTAAAAGAAGATATCCTAAACTTTTGCCTTTCAATAGAGTGGTCGGCCTCAACAATCTGATCCAACCTTGTTTGATGGGTGAATTGAATTAGAAACTTGTGGGAACAAACCCTCTAGTTTGTCTTGTTTTCAGCAACTAAGAAAATTTTGATCTTGTAGACTACATCAGGCTTGAGCATGTTCTCATATCATCATATTTGATTTGTCATAATGAATGCTTGGATCACAGTAGACTTAAGCTTTCCCTCATAACATCCTATTCGATTTGTCATAATGAATGCTTGGATCATAGTAGGCTGCATAAATTCATGTTAGATAATAATTACTTTGAGATGATTAAGCGTAAATAAATTGTCAACTACCTTTTGGTCGATGAGAAGCAGTTTGAGACCCTGACAACAACTTCCCTGTTAGTAAAACCTTTTTGAAGATCGTAAAAAACCAGGCAAGGAAGTAGTTTGGCAGAAGAGGAAGAAGATGAAGGTGCCATAGTAATTCAATAAACTTTTTGTGTGATCTTTGAAGAAAAAATCGTTTGACCTCTGTGTGTTCAATTTTAAGTTGTAGATAGTTTATTTATACGTAAAGTCACTATTTTGGAATCTAGAAACTTTTCGCCTTTTTTGTGCATAACTTTTCTTTAACCTTGTCAATCTTTTCCTTTTTATAAACTCATTAAACATTTTTGAAAGTAGTTTTCCTTTTCGTTAGTAATTGGATACTAAAACTCAGACTTTTCTTAAACTAACAACATTAACTTATTTTCATGTGTGGGCAATTGTAAATTTTCCCTCTCATTGTTAATAGTTAGATTTCATCAAGGATACTATTAGTTGACTTGGGCCTTTTGACTATTCTTCCTTACTCCCATCTGTTTGGACCTTCAATCTTGTTTCCAAAATAACTAAACATTTAATAAGTTGGCATATCGAGTATTGGGTTGTTGTATATTGGAATGTTGTATAAGTTGGACCATATATACATTTTTTTTTGTTGGTAAGGGTCATTAGTATATTAGGCTGTCTTATATTGAAGTTGTGTCATTTAGAATAAAACATGGAATCTACTTACGTTGATTCCATGATTTAAGGAAATATTACAAATTAATTTTACGTAATTTAAGGAAAATTAGTTTTTGAATTTATATATGATGATGTGGACCAATAATATCGCCTTAAAAACACTATAACTTTAATTTTTATATAATATAAAATTTATGATGTATGAGAGAAGATAATAAATTACAAAAATATAAAACATTGGTGAACAATATAAAACGAATTTAATTAATTAATTTTTTTGTTCTGAATAATATTAAACTTCAC
>VBRH01001287.1:0-20194 GCA_014578085.1 Cardamine resedifolia | reverse complement strand
TTTATTGACTTCATCAACGACATCATATTCAAAAGAAGCGACTAAAGGAGCACTACATGGCTTAACATTAGATTTTGGAGATGGGATATAATTAGAAGCCTTATTCAGAATGCAGAACAAAGTTCATACTTAGAGTGGCTTTTAGTTTAGAGTTTGTCGGATATTATGATATTGGACTAATGTATTGTCAGAATTTCTTCACATAGCAACTTTAATTTTGTGGAACAGTTGCTTGATGGAACGTTGAAGCTTTGGTGGATCAAAGCGAGCAATTGTTCCAAACATCTTTACCAAGTAATTATCAAAGGAGGTTACTTTGATTGAATCTTGGGTCGGTTAACAAAATAAAATTTATGTGGGAGTATATAAACTAAATTTAATTTTGGATAAGCTTAATTATTGGTTCATTAAGGAAATATTCTTGATTGGACCAAACCCAAATTAAACCCAACTTCTATAGAAATATTTCAGAAGAATACTACCTTCTTAAGTTTTTTCTCGAGAATTCTATATGATAAATATCTATGTACGTATGATTCTATATGTATATTTTAGAAATATAGATGTAAAAAAAGTAAAACATAAGAAAAAATAGTTTACCAAAATTCACATGCTTTAAGAGCCACTTCTTTGTTAAACTTTTTTTTATTACATGTGCCTTGTATTTCATGAAATTCATGAGATGCAGTATAGATAGATTATATAAGTGTCTAAACTCAGAAAAAGGAAAAAACAATAAAATTGAGATTTTTCACGATCTAAAGTTGTTTACATTAATATATTTAAAACAAAAATCATTAATATATTTTTAAATATAAATCTGACACCCAAATTAATTATTTTGGGGCCACATAACCTAGAATTTCAAGAAAACAATATACATACAAATTTCATTACATAAACAAACTGTATGAAATTTGAAAAATTGAAGGTAGAATTAAAATACATATATTCTCAAAACAAAAATAAACTTACCCAAAGTTAGTGACGAAAGAGACATATCGGATTTTGGATCTACAGACCTCGAGATCTAGAGACCTCGGGATCCTATTTTTTGGATCGAAACAGATTGGATTTTGGATGCCCACCCCTGACCAGAATATGTAAAATTAATATGTATTTAAGTACTTTACAATCACAAACTCAAATGAAATTAAATTGAAATGGTCAATTCTAGGTATTCCACATTCTTAAATATATTAACTATAAAAATATTCATGAATCTAAATGTGTAAATCTAACCCCAAAATAACATAAAATATACATATAAATTCAATTACATAAACAAACTTGTATAAAATTAAAAGAAAATGAGAGTAAAATTAAAAAAAAATTAAAAAAAAAATAAACTTACCCAAAGTTGGTGACGAAAGAAATATGTTTTCAGCGGCAGAGAGAAACGTCGAAGAGATAAATAAGCGGAAGAGAAAGACACAGGTGCAGCGGCGAGAAAAATAAAAGAAAAGAAAGAGATGTGGTAGCAGTAGAGAGAAGGAAAAATAAAGTGCAATTAGGTTTAGAGTTTTACCTTTATATATTAAGAAAATTTTGGCATGTTCGTAAATAAATAAAATTTTAAGGGGTTAAATGACATTAAAAAAAAACTGGAGTTTGTTTAGTAAATATATTTTGGAATGTGTTAATTCATTATAAAGTATTATTCTCATTAAAAATATTTTTTTTTTATAGTCATCTTCACTTGTAACCACCATATAGCGCATAGACATATAAATATGTTTATGCAGAAAAATCTTTATTTCAAGTAAGCAAACATGTGGCAGTCCAGAAAACATTGAATTGTGTTCTCCAAGGACTATCTAACATTTAAATTGATAAAATATACCATTTACAACCGAATTTGAGTAACACCAAATTTTGTTCACAATGTTGTCTCTTGTTTGAGTGAGCATATTAGATGTTAATAACAAAAAGAACAAACAAAAATATAGTCTTATATAAATAAATTACCAGAAAATGGTTAAGAAGAAAGAGAAAAACTTGGTCTCAAGGTCAAGGTAATGCTCTAGGTCTATAGAGACTTAGAAAGTCAAAAGAGACATGAGTGTTTGAGGTTTATTTTACAATATCGATTCAACAAGTGACCCCTTTCTCATGGAGAGAAGGGTTCCGTTCACAGAAAATTCATGCGCGATTAGTATACCAGTTGGAACAAAGATGAAATATCCATTTGGTTGAGTCAATAAGAGGCATTCGACTGTATTTCACAAATTTTCTTTATTTTATTTGACATGTAGTTGACAAGTGAATCCCAAAACGCACAAGGGAGAATGAAAAGGCTTGCATAGTCCAAATTTTCTTAGTGTCCTTATTTATGTGAAGTTTACAAAGTCTTTTTCGTGTATTTATTTTTTGATGAATGTGAAACAGTTTTTTCTTATCTTTTTTATGTATGTCAAGTGTTAAAAAAAAATTTAGTTTTGAGTTTAATTTTTTTTACGTGAGTGAAATTAAATCTTTATATTGTTAAGTCCGATTCTTATAAGGGCACCTTTAACGGCTTTGGGAGTAGGAAGACTGATCTGCCTTGGATCCGACAACGTGTTGAAAGTATTTTTGACCATATGACCAACTTAATCTTTAACACCACTTACACCAGATGATGTGGCCATGTCACCAAGTGATAAGGATCTAGGACCAATCTTCTATATATACCTCATGAGTTGTTGATGTGGCTATTTTTTGGAGAAGTAGAGAATGCTGAGTTGGACAGCTTTAGAGGCCTCAAATAGTTCCTTTTATTTATTAGAGATTCGTTTTGAATCGTTATGTATTGTCATGATTTTCTAAGAAATTCTTCATATTGGATACTATCCATTTCTTCTTAATTCCTTTCATGTGTAGTTATGTTAGGACACTTTGTTGGACTTGGAAAAAGGCAAAATACTAAAAACTAGAGAGAATAAAGAAATGGCAAACCTTGTTTCTGAACATAAAAATAATGAACCCTTATACAGTGGGTGTGGTGATGAGAGATTGAAGATGGAGATGGAAGAGGACAGTCATTGATTGGAAAGAGAAAAATAAAAGAAGGTGATGACAAATATTCAAAAAAAAAATGACAAAAAAATAAAAAAACTGATAAATCAAGAACATGTAGAAGACGGTGACGAAAAATATTCAAAGATTAAATAAAACTAAGAAAATCCTGAAAGATGTGAGAGGCAAACTGGACGGAGGGAGAAGTTACATGGATAATTGTTTTGATTGGGGGCAATAGAGATGGATGAAAAAAGACAAAGCTCATACATTTTCTCACAGTGAGAACATAATAGTTACTGAAATATTTAGAAGATTCATAAAGTTCATAAGGTGTTGATGGTCAAAAAGAGGAAAATAATATAACACGAGTTATTTGGACAAGGAAGAGAATTGTGGCACAGCAGAATTGCAAAAGTTCAAATCTAAAAAGTCAATGCATCTTATGTTTATAGGACATCTTAAATGTCCATTAATAGCTTATAAATTCTCATTTTGTTGCATCGCAAGCCATAATTGTGTTATGTTCGAAAAAAAAGATTGCTCAGTATAAAAAATATGGTTTTCCCTTCAAAGATAGCAATATAACAATCCATTTCAGTCTTCAGTAGCTATGATACTTTTCAATCAGTTCAAAATGAATATATCAAACCAAATAACCAAACAGTGAAAATATAATCTTACAAACATCAAATAAATAGTTCCGTTTAATCAAATTTTAATGTCCGTTCTGCGCGTAGCGCAAGATAACACTAGTTAAATTAAAACTTCTGATTTGAGAATTTAGAGATGGTGTAACTAGCAACCCAAGAGCCAAGACTAGCGTAACTTTATTCCAAGGAAACAAAATTTAAACTGAATTTCATACATTCATTATATTAGTTTCGTGTAAGTTCGGTAAAATTATTTTTAAACTGAAGTAAATCTCATTATCCTTACTCGAGAGTAGCCTAACTTTACTATACGGAAACAAAACTATATATTGGTCAGAAGAAATATATATTGAAAAACTTCAAAGCATAAACATGTACAAGGGAAAATAACATTTTTAACTTTGAAGGTGTCAGATGCTAACACTTTAATCTCGAAGCTATTATACTAATAATTTAAACCTTCAAACTATTTTTACTAATATTTTAAATTTTGAAACTACCTCCCACGTTTTCTCTGCCAAAAAATTCACTACAAAATAGTTACCAGAAAACTAACAGAATTTTCAATGATAATCCAACGAATTTCCGATAAAATGGTTATGTCAGAATTTTCAAAATTCAAATGGCTATAACAACATACATATTTTCCACAGATTTCCAACGATTACTCGAAAATCCGTCGAAAATTATCTGACGGATTACTGACGGAACTATTTTGTCAGAAATCCGTCGGATTAAGACCTTGACATAAATTCCGTCAGTTTTTCGGTAATTCACTACATGTCGGATTAACATATTTTCCAACCTGCGAGAAACCTTGAAACTACCTCCCGCTTCTGACGTAAAATTCACTACAAAAAGTTACCAGATAACTGACAGAATTTCCGATGGAATCTTAATCCGATAGATTTTTGACAAAATAGTTTTGTCGGTAATCCGTCGGTTACTCGAAAATCCGTCAAAAATATGTATGTTGATATAGCCGTTTGAATTTTAAAAATTCTGACATAACTATTTTGTTGGAAATCCGTCGGATTACTGTTAGAAATTTTCGTCGGAAATTCCGTTAATTTTCCGGTAACTATATTATAGTGAATTTTATGGTGGAGAAACGGGGAAGATATTTTTAAAGTTTTAAGTGTTGGTAAAAATATTTTAAAGATTTTAAGTGTTAGTACCTTTAAAGTTTAAAGTATTAGCATTTGATACTAGCATTTAAAGTTTAAAAATCAGGGATTCATAACCCATGCTACGTTCATATGCAATTTGCTACCGTATAATTTAATTAAATCAAATTTCTATATTTGAAATCATAAATGGGCAAATGGTAATAAAGCCCACTAACGAAGCCCAAATACACTGAAAACGGTATGGCGTCTCAGCCGTCAACACCGAAACTTCTTGAAAGAACCTGAGAAATCTGGTAGCGACGAAAGAAAAGAAGATCCCTGATTTTTCAAGAAACTTGCAGAAACTTTCTCTCTTATCCTTTACCCATCCCATTCTCTGTACCTATATATATACACTAATTAAGGCACATAGCCTCAGAATCAACAAAGAGCAAATAAAGAGTCCATAGCGAAGCAAATCAAAACAGAGCAAACGTCAAGAAGGAAGTAATAATCACAAGAGTAAGTGAAAACGATGTCTCTAATTCCGAGCATTTTTGGAGGCAGAAGAACGAACGTGTTCGACCCCTTCTCCTCGGACGTATGGGATCCGTTCCAAGGATTCTTGACACCATCAGGATTGGCAAACGCACCCGCAAAAGACGTGGCAGCGTTCACAAACGCTAAAGTGGATTGGAAGGAGACACCTGAGGCGCACGTGTTCAAGGCGGACTTACCGGGGCTGAAGAAGGAGGAGGTGAAGGTGGAGGTTGAAGACGGAAACATACTTCAGATAAGCGGAGAGAGGAGCAGTGAGAATGAAGAGAAGAGTGAAAAGTGGCACCGTGTGGAGAGGTCAAGTGGGAAGTTCATGAGGAGGTTTAGGCTGCCGGAGAATGCGAAGATGGAGGAAGTGAAGGCAAGTATGGAGAATGGTGTGCTGTCTGTGACGGTGCCAAAAGTGCCGGAGAAGAAGCCTGAGGTCAAGTCCATTGATATTTCTGGCTAATTAAAGGGGTTATTGAATCGGAAAGTTGGAAGATTTAAATATGTATTGTTGTGATAAATGAAAATGGTGTGTGATTTTCCTGTTGTTCTGTAATAATAAATCTGGTTGTATCAGTTACTTTTTAATAAGAGAGTGTTTTGAATTTACATTGCCTCAATGACAATTTGTTTTAAACCATACATTCTTCTTCTGTCTTAGGAAGAGTCTACTTTCGAATTTACTTTATATGTTTTATGAAAAATTAATTGGTCTTAGTGGTTCCATCTCTCTTTACCATGCACGGCAACAATAACTAGGTAAGTAGACCTAATAGAAGTATAGACCTGGATCGTATCAAAAAATTTTGTTTTTCTTGGACTCTGAGTCATCTATTAGAAATCACAGAAATAAAATGATTTATCTAGAGATAGTGTAGATGTTGGATTGATGGCTATGGCTGGTGCTACTTTTTAGCTGTTTTTGGGTAGTTTAGAGCATTTTTATCATGTGTCTTTACAAATAAATTAATATTAAATTTTTAAAACATTCTCTCATGGCTATATATAGGAAGATACAATAGATATTACATTTTTATTTTTAAAGACATTCTACCTCTATTTACATAAATTTTATTAATTTAATATGTAAATACATTCATAGAAATTATGACGATGCTCTTAACTTATAGTATGTGGTAAAGGTGATTCTTACTATGTTTTTGACAGTAAAACTAACACTGAAATCGTCTGGTTTTCTTAAAATACTTTATCCTATTTAAAAAAGGTGATCACGTGTTCTTAACAGGTTATTAGAGTCAGGATTGGCTCGGTAATTATTAAAATGAGTCCAAAGAAAGAAAAAGAAAAAAAAATTACTACGATTTTGAATAATTTTCAAGAGGAATTATAATTGAATTTTCGGAAAGTTAATTTGCTAATCTGTGGGTTTAGGCAAGATATAAAACTAACAATTGTTTTTAGTGAACATGGGTGATGCGAGTTTTTTACCATTCAATTAATCTTTTCCAAGTTGTTGATAGTCGTTGAGTAGTGCATTCACCCAATGATCTAAACACATACATCATTCAACTGGTCAATTGAAAACCTTTTTTCAATTTTTTGAAAAAGGTTAAAGTGAGAGAAAGAAATATATAGGGACAGAGAAAGAGAGGTAGCGTTTGTTAATATTTTTTGAAAACTTGTTAGATTATTCATAACTTTCTTATAATTTTAAATATGTTTATATTTTGCATTCTAGAATTTTTTGTGTGAATGGTTCTTTTATTTCTACCAACTCTAAGGGTATTTCCATCAAAATAAATTAAAAAATGTTAAATAGTATAAGAATTTTCAGAAAATACCATTTGACCAAAGTAAAATTTAAAAATAATATTTAATTAATTACCCTATGGAACTTAAAAGTTATTTTCATATTTTCACAAGACCCAAGTCTCAAATCTCACACTATAGTTGGGCCGTTAAAAGAAACAACATTTTCATAAGACTGTAAGCTGTTTTGTAATATGGGCCCAACTTACGATTTCCACGACACATGGGTTACATAAGCAAACAAAAACACATTTTGGTTTTTGCAAACTTGTGATTAGTTGCATGTCGTTTTAAGGCCCATTAACAAAGCTTGATATATACAAAAACGGCATGGCGTTCACCCACCGACTTGACGAATTGCACGTTGTCTCAACCGTCAAACCGAAACTTCTTGAAAGCACCTGTTAAATCTGGTACCCTCGTTAAAAATACGAAATGACCAAAAAGTACAAACGTTATAAAGAAAAGAAGAGACCTGATTTTTCAAGAAACTTGCAGAACTTTCACTATCTTATCCTTTAGTACCTCTACCCTACCATACTTTCTCCCTATATATATATATATACCAAAGCACGTAAGTGACGAGATCAACAAAAAGAGCAAAGAGTTTGAAGCAAAGCATAGCAAAACAGAGTAAAAGCCAAAGAGAAAAAAATGTCTCTAATTCCTAGCTTTTTCGGAGGCAGAAGAACGAACGTGTTTGACCCATTCTCGTTGGACGTATGGGATCCATCCGAAGGATTCTTGTTCCCATCAGGGTCGGCAAACGCACCCGGTAAGGACGTGGCAGCGTTCACAAGCGCTAAAGTGGATTGGAGGGAGACACCTGAGGCGCACGTGTTCAAGGCGGACTTACCGGGGTTGAAGAAGGAAGAGGTGAAGGTGGAGGTTGAAGATGGCAACATACTTCAGATAAGCGGAGAGAGGAGCAGTGAGAATGAAGAGAAGAGTGATAAGTGGCATCGTGTGGAGAGGTCAAGTGGTAAGTTCATGAGGAGGTTTAGGCTGCCGGAGAATGCGAAGATGGATGAAGTGAAAGCGTGTATGGAGAATGGTGTGTTGTCTGTTACTGTGCCGAAAGTGCCGGAGAAGAAGCCTGAGGTCAAGTCTATTGATATCTCCGGTTAAGGGAACGTTGAAATTGGGAATTTGAAGACAAAACTGTGTGTTATGGTGTGAAATAAATTGTGTGATTTTCTTATTTTCTTTTTCTTTTTCCTTCTCTTGTAATCATGAGTCTGATTGTAACAATATAAGTAAATTTTAATAAGAGTGTTTTGAAATATAGAATGCTCCATTAATAATTAAGATCGGACCATGCAAATCTTTTGCTATATAACTATAAACTACATTCAGCAAACATGCGTCTATTTTCTCCTAGTCTTGATTCTTAATAAGTTTCAGTGTAGTGATCTCGGTCTTATGAGCAGAACAATTAAAAACCTTCTGGTCTTAACTCTTTTAGACTAGGATTGTTGTGGCTGTGAATCGCCGAGGACGAGGGTTCTAAGCAGTGGCATTTGGCTCTCGAGGAACTCCCGTTTGGTCAAGATTCTGTCTGCAGAGCAGTCATGTTCCTGTACATGTGAACGGAGTATCATTAAGAGATCATTCACTATAGAGATTTAATTGGTTGCATTTCCAACGAACATTTGTTTTTCCACAAAAAGAGAGAAGGATACGAACCTCGCCGGATGAAGCTGACATTAGCGCAAGAAGAGTTACAGTTCCGGTTTGGTACTCCGTCAAAGTCTTGTATGCAGATTCATCAAGTTTGTCCTACAAGGTTGAAAATAAGTGTTGGCCATTAACCAAGATTATAATACACAGTTACAAGATGCGCGTGACAGCGAGAAAAATAGGAATATATCTCGCTTGTGCATTCATACTAGATGTTCATTTCATGTATGTGAGTTGGGTGATCGAGAGAGAAGATTATATATAGCCAACTAATGAATGTCTCTCCTACATTGTAATACCTTCAAGTGTGAAATAGCTGCAGCAATGGCTCTACCAGGGGCTTGTAAAGCTTTATTGTGAACCTGTCAACCATTTTTCCAACCGTAACTAGAATTTCGAGTTTTCAGTATAGAATATACAGTTACATGAGCGTGGATATAATGTACCTTAATATAAAGGAGAGAGACAACTTTAGCGAGAAGTGCAACAGGGTCTGATTCGGTAGAAACTTGAGATATCAAATCCTGCAACCACAGTAAATATCACCATTAAAGGTTAAAGAGCAGTTACGAGATCATAAATATATAAGAACACCTATATGGTGTGATACACACCTTACGGTATGAATGTAGAAGAGTCCTTTCCAGTTTCTTGTCAAGCTTTTTCAAGACTAGTCCACTGCACAAATACAGTCAACAATCAGATCAAATACGGTGAAAATCAAGCAGACTTGCTTCAGAGATTCCTCATTGAACAAGGTATATACCTTTCCTCTGCCAGGTCTCTGAAGGTGATCATGAAAGTGTCTACACGCTGAAACAAGAATAATCCCATCAATGAAGCTTAGAATGTATTCATTCACTAGAAGAATCAAAGTAAAACCACCCTTTAAGACGGTTATTAACTAGGTAGTGGAAAATGGGTCAGGCCTAAGTAATAAAGATTTTTCTCTGACTCCATAGCTATATGTTCACATACATATTCTTGTTAAGATCACCGACTCCCATTAAAATTATAACAGAATAAAAACTTTGGCTGATTACCAACATGGTCTGACACAGGAGAACAGGAATGGAGATGGCAGAACAAAAAAAAAAACAGTCGACCACTTTTTCCAACATATCAGGCAGTATGTTAGCAACTATAAGAAAAGAAATCTATTCATTAACAAAAATCTAACCTTTCCTTCCAATGCCTCAACTAATGCAAGAGCCTTTTTCGAGAGTGAGCCGTTGAGATTCTTAGCCTGCCCCAAAGAAAAGGAAACACGGGAGAGTTAAACATCGGGTAGCCCTACTGACGATAAAAAAAGTGCAACAATAAAGCAACGAGTTAGGTTAGGTATCAAATTTGCATACGAGGGCCGTTCTTTCAGACGTATCAAGCAAAACTGGATCTTGCGTTTTGGAATCTCCAACTTCTATACCGTTCCTCAGTTTGTTGTGGATGTCCTGTTTTGATAGTCAGAAGCTTGATTAGTTCAATCGATACAAATATGACCTTAGAAACTCCACTTTATTTTTGACCTACCAAGCCATGAAGAAGTGTATCAGCAATTGTAGCTGCTGTTGTTCTCAGCAGATGCCTGTGTAAAACAACCTAGGACCAGAGGAAAAGAAAACTGTTACACTAGCTTCTTTAAGTAGCAAGTGCGGCTTGCAAAATAAACTGAGAGTACTTACTGAAGTCGATTGGTCATCTTCAAAAAGCTCGAGCGCTTTTTCGTACAGCTGCATATTTAGGAAAGACTGCCAAAAGAAAACCAATAAACATAAGGTCACAAGATACTATCATACTGGGTGCTAGTGGTGAGTAACATCCCAAGATGAGAAACACTGGGAAGACATTGGTTGTCAAGCAAAAGATAAAACTATAGTTGGTTTCAACCTCATCAAGCTTTTTCTGCAGATCATCAATCAAGCGCCTCATTCTATCTGCATTTTCTGTGAAGATTTTCTTTCTTCTTTCCTTTAGTGAACTAATGAGCATAGGTTTCATATGATCAGTTAAATGCTTAAGAATCGAATCTTGGTTCTCCATACCTGCCAGAAACCCCATAGCTTATGTCACATGGACGCAAAATTCATAGCTATAAAATGTTTTATGAATACACAAGAAAGAGTTCTCAGATGTACCGTCATCTTCAAATTCAGGCACAGAGTCGACGATTTTTTTCATCACCCATTCGTCTGGTGGGATAAGGTCATTACCTTCTTGTGCCTTAACCGACTCTTTCTTGCCTCCTGCTTTCGAATCCAACTTCTGTGATGATGATGAATCCTTGCCTTTCTTCTGGTTTCTCTTAGATTTTGGACGGGCTTCCTCGTTATCATCTGGAGCAGTTTCAACGATAGCTGTCTTCATGCTGACAGACTTGCCTTTTTTCTTCTTTGACCCTTTATCTGTATTAGCAGGTATGCTTTCCGTTAATTCTGAAGATTTGCTTGAAGGCTCTATCAAACTAGCAGTAGAAGCTTGGATGCTAAAAGCTTCAGCCTCTTTCTCAATTTGATCATATATGCCCTAAACATTAGTAGGTCAAATTAAGGCATAGTTCACATAGAGAAGCAAATGGGAAAGATAAACAGCTCGCAAGGAAAGTACTAATAATACACTCCATGTCATATGTTTACCTTGATGAACCCACTGCTTAGGACATAGGATTCTCCCAGGATAAGCGCTTTCTTAGCCTGAAAGGTAAAATAAATCAGCAATTAATTGCAACAGAGCATTGACTAGTTATCAAATTTGATCAAAATCCCACCTTGAGAGCTGATTGGACAGAGGGACAAAGAAGTAACATCTTATTTGCATCTTGCGACGTGAACAATGAAGGCAATACAGAGAGGGAATCAATCCTGAACCCAGTATCAAGGGTTTCAGTAACAATGTATATAGTGATATAGACAGCATAACATAAAAACAAACAAAAACCCTTAAAAGGAGGGAAAAAGAGTACAAGCATTTAGTCTCACCAACTGTTTTGTTCAATAGCATCCTCGGTTGCAGAATCCAACATCTCAATCATGGAGGAATGAACAAATACAGCAGCTAAAGGTGTACCATCTGGATATCTAGACTATAAATGTCACACAACACAAATTATAATGAGAAAAGATGAAAGAGGCAACATGACACTCATTTTAATTACCATTCCATAACTTATATTTTCTTTCATAACTACAGAAAAATTACAATAAATTAACGTGATACAATACCTGTAAGAACTGCACGGCTTGAGAAATGCCAAGCTTCTGCATGGTCTCATACGGGAGATAGGAATTCTGCAGAAAAAAACAGAACAAAAACCATCAATCCGTCACCATTTCTTTAAGAAAGTAATTCACAGAACATGCTAAAAATGATGAATAAACGGACATATACATAAGAACATTTCAGAGAAAATGATGAACAAACCTGTGAGAAAAAAGAGTCTACGCATTCCTTTTGAGCAATTGCAAAAACCTGCCACCAAAATCAAACTACTTAATCTAATGAATGGTAACTGAGCATGGGAAACAGCAAGTATGGACAAGAGTGCTCTCATGAAATTTTAAAGACTGTCCTTAATTAGTATTAGAGCTGTAAATCCATTAGATGCCAAAAACCCAAAATATTAGAATTCTATGACATACACTAGGAGTCCAATGGGTGCCAGCACGTAATGATCCAAGCATCTCCTCTTCCTTCAACAGTCGGTTAAAAATAGACTGGAAAAACGAATTCTCAACAGCAACTCCACTGGCTCCATTCATTTCTTGTACCAACTGTTGCAACGGTGCCCACAATGCTGACAAATTGGAGGGAACAAAGATACCCCTAGAAGCACCTCGAACCATAGCGGTAACACGTGCTACATAAGCAGGTGTATATAACTGTCCACCTTCTAGCCTTGCTTTCACCTTAAAAAGATACAAAAAAAAAAAAAAAAAAAACCACAAGTATTAAAGCTCTCATTCACTTAAACAAAAACTACAGAGCTCAAAGGAGAAGCACCATTACCAAAGTCCCAAGTCGAGGCTCCAAAACTGATTGCACCAACTCAGAGCCAACCTGTAACTGACCAGCAAGTTCAGCCACAGCAATTTGGCTACATTCTTGAAGCCTCTCGTTAATTTCTTCAGCAATTGAATCCCAATAATTCTGTGATATTATTTCTCCCTGCACTAGCATTAACCCTGGATCACTCAAGACCACATCTTGTGCTTGCTTCTCTACATGATATAAATCAACCCCAATCGCATCTGCCAAATCAATAACCGAGACACGTCCTAATTTACTAATCTCACGAGCAATTTCATTCCTCAATTGCTCCTGCAACAAATCAAGTCGAACGATTATCAAAAACCAAGCACCAAAACCTTCGCAGAAAAACCTCCATCAAGCAATTTAACTTCATTTTTTTTTCGATTAACTTCCTCATGCAACAAGCGGATTTATCCATATGTCACTTCATTTACACTGATAGAATCTGTACCTGAGTGATGTATTCCTTTCCGGTTATGGTATGAAGCAGATCGAAGTCTATAACGCCAAGCTCTTGTAGCTTCTGAACCAATTCGACAACGTTTCGATCCGATAATCGAACGCTTGACTTCACTTGTTGAGCAAACTCGAACTGACGCTGCAATTCCAACAGTTCATCATCCATCGTCTCTCGCGTTATCACCGGAATTTGAATTTTCAGATCAAAATGATATCGTCGATGCAAAAGAATCGTAGGATTTTTTCCGGTCAGTTACTCATATTTTTTTCTCCGCAAGATATAAATGTTCAAACACCGCATTAAGTATCTTTCCTCATCGAGTTAAACCAATGTTATAAAACCAAACCGTACCGGTTCTCGGTACACTTTAATTGATTTTGAATTAAGGGTTTTGCAACTTAACAAAATAAGCCCTAATTCTTCAGTATCGTCTTCTTCTTCGCTCCTCTGGTTAGAGTCTTAAGTTCTTCTCCGGCTTCCAGTTCCGTAGCTGTATTTTCTCTCTTTGGTTAGTCTTACAGTTTCATAAGAATCGTCTCTTCTTCTTCAAAATTAGGTTTTTACAGTAGTCCTGTGTAGGTTCAGGTTCTCTATCTCTGTTTCCTTGTTTATACATCGTCTTTATGTATGAGATAACGAGTATTGTAGAATTGAAAGAACGAGTCTTTTTGTTTAAAGTAACAAAATTTCTACACTGAATATTGATTAGAACGATTCAAAAACATGAATTTTTATTTCAATACACCTAGTGTTGTTGAGCTAGAAGCAGTTGTTTGTTCTTTGTTATCAGTTTTGTTTTTGTTTTCAATGGTAGAATTAATATATTCTAGAATATGACAATTTGAATTTGTGACAAAAGATGCTTATTTTACTAAAACCCTTGTGTGAAGAAGTATTGGAGCAATGGAGATTGATAGAGAAGATGGAAGAACGCCGAATCAGCTGAGACCTCTTGCTTGTTCTCGTAACATACTTCATCGTTCTCATGGCTCTGCAAGCTGGTCACAAGGTGCTTGTTTCAATCCCCATCTTTCTCAATATCTTGATACTCCTTTTTGAATGGGATTCATGGAACTTTCTAATGGGTGTGCTTCTTGTTTTTATTTCAGGGGATACAAAAGTTCTAGCTGCAGTTTATGGACCTAAAGCAGGAACTAAGAAGAATGAAAACCCTGAGAAGGCTTGCTTTGAAGTCATATGGAAGCCTAAAACCGGGCAGATTGGTATAGTAATTGCATTTAGTTTAATTATGTCTTGATGTTGTTTTGTTGCTCTGTGGTACATGTGATTCTTGGTTTTGTTTGGTAGGACTTGAAATATTTTCATTTTCTTGAGTGATTTTCACTTTGTGTAATTATAGGAAAAGTAGAAAAGGAGTATGAGATGATACTTAAAAGGACAATACAGAGTATTTGTGTTTTGACAGTTAATCCAAATACCACCACCTCAGTGATAATTCAGGTGAGTAGCTATGCAGTTTGTGTATATTGATAATTCATCCATCTCAGTAACTCCGCTGCCTCGTAAAAGTTATCCTGTCTTGTTGTATCTGATGTTTTCATCTTTTGCTTGCCGTGTAGGTTGTACATGATGATGGTTCTGTATCCTTTTTATGACTTTTGGTAGCCATTTACTGATGTTGTCTCAAGCACTTTTAATCCAGTATAAGCAATGCTGATTTGAGCATTTAGAGAGTTTTTGGTGGTGAAAACTTGTAATTCCATAAGCTGGGATGTTGGTAATGTTTTAGTGAAATAATTGGTGCATTAATTTAAAAGACGACTTTGGTTGCTTCTTCCTTGATTCAAATCTGTGTAGCTTCTACCGTGTGCCATAAATGCAGCATGTGCAGCGCTTGTAGATGCAGGAATTCCTATGAAGCATCTCGCTGGTACATCTTTGCAACTTTATGCTCTTCTCTAATTGACGTTGTCTTCTTCTTCTAATTGTTTCATTGATGTTTTTAATTTTCAGTTGCTATATGTTGTTGTCTGGCTGATAATGGATACGTCGTGCTCGATCCAAACAAGCTTGAAGAAAAGGTTATTTAAAAACCTTGTTGTCCATTACTGTTATATTTTCTTTTGGGTTTGGTTATTATACTTACTTGAACTACAATGGACAGAAAATGACGGCCTTGGCTTATTTAGTCTTTCCAAATACAACTCTCTCTGTTCTTTCTGAAGGATCTTCGGTAGTGAAAGGCGAGCCAGTAGAGCATGGAATCATTACATCAGTTACCCATGGAGTAATGTCAGGTACTGTTTATAACTTTTCTTTCTTGAATAGAATTCATAAAGTTCAATGTGTGTTATGCATTGGTCTATTCTCTATTGTGTTCATACATTTCATTTGTCTGAGGCATGTTTTATAGAACTTTTTACTCAATCACTGCATTAATTGTAACTCTGAATTCTCGCGGTTTTTTTTTGTTTTGTTTCAGTGGATGATTATTTCCTGTGTGTAGAAAATGGCCGAGCTGCTACGGCTAGTTTATCTGCATTTTTGAGGAAGAACTTCCAACAAAGCCAAAGAGATTCATCCAAAGCAGGGTAAAGTCACGAATACATAATGGTTTTGCATGAGATTTTGAGCGGTTTCATAATTTCCCTGTTGTAGCTTCTATAGAACCCTCATCATCAATGTGTCTACTCAAAACTTAAATTCTAGAAGCCTAAAATCTAGTATCGTTAGATATGTGAACAGATGAACCTCTTAACTTTAATACAAATGGTCAGAGCTATTGATGTCTGAATCCGAATTACTCAGATTCATTACTTTCTCGTGACATTTTGTCTTTAATATGAAGCAAATCCAATATGGCAAGGGCACTAGCAATATTTTAGCCTGTGTGGATCGGATTTGAATCGATTATAAAAGAAATAGTTACTCATATTCATGGATTCAACATATATTATTGCTATAAGTTGTAAATTTTCTAGAAAATGTATTGTATTTTCAAATAACAAAAGCAGATGAGCTATTGATGTTGTGCCTAACCCAATACAGAAGATTTGCGTGGACTGACATTCTAGCTCAGGTAATCTTTTGTCATGTGAGTCATATTCTCATGTTCGAGTTGCGTGGACTATGACATTGTAGCTGAAAGTGTAAGTAACTGACTATTCTTTACTGGTGCGGCCATGACAAGGCAACATCGGGCCACGATGCACGGTGCATACTTAAGTGGTTTAAGAGAAGGGATGCAGTTGTGATAGTTTTTTGCAGTAATCAAAAGAAACCTGTGCAAAGATACATTGGAGTTAATAATCATGTTCAAAAGACCCGACATTGCAACTGGGAAATTGTCATTTATCCTCTACCTATTAACCAAACTGACGATTTGAAATCAGTTGGGATTAGTCAGAGTTTGTTTTGGCAGCTTTGAAGTCGATTCAACCAATTGTCTTTAACTTTAGATTATTCATAAGCTCACAGTAGCTTCAGGAATAGGGAAAAAGTAGTAATTAAATCTGATTAATACTCTCGGGTTAAAGCTGATTGATGCCAGCTCAATACTAGGAACAGTTGGTGTGTTGATCAGTGGCATAGCACAAGTTGGGTTTCACAGACCAAAGATCACTGCTTCACCACGTCCTCTTAGGTCGCTATTAAAGACTTTTCCTTGGTGTTCTTGAGATGTTGGAGCATCAGTTCGTAGAGAGCGAATCCACCATGATGGCAACCTGGCATTCTCGATGTCATCACCTTCAGCTTAGCCTGACCGGTTATTTGAAGAGAAACTCTGGTTACTCGAGATGGAATCATAAAATTTTAGAGAGTAAAACATGCAATTGGTTATTCTTCCCCAATGTATCTTCTTGATAGATTAGAGAACTAACCATAGAGACAGTGTGGAGCTGTGTTGACTCGAACCCATCTTCAGCGCCAGAGTACAATCTTGGAATGTCATCTGAATGATGACTACACTTGATGAAGAAAAACATAGCTGGTCTTACATTCAACTCCCTCCGAGATATTCCAATGAAGAGAGGAGGGCTCTGTAATTGTTATAAAACATCGATTCAGATATCTCTGGGGAATTCTAAGTGAGCAAAAAAGAAAAAAGAAAAATTTCTTCTGGCTTACAAGAGATGATGCCGGTATTCCAGTTTCTTCGACAACTTCACAGATAATGCTGTCAAACATTTGTTGAGTTACCTTCTTGTTTAAAACCTCAACGGTTTCAACACCTTTCTCAAGCTGATGAGTATCAATACCTACTGCACTTGGCTGCAATGTTTAAATTCATCAACCATAACAAAGATATAGAAACAGAGACAATGTGATGCTTTATGCAAATACCTCTGGATGGCCCCCAGGGAATACATAGTGACCTGGAAATTCCCCGACATTATTACTCCGGCGTAACACAATAATCTTCTTGTCAGAAGTTTCGATAACTGCTCCGTTACCCAATGGACTTGAGGTATGTCGACATCGTTCAGAGTCATCTGTGGGAGAACAAAAATATAACGATAAGAAACCTGATCAAATCACCTGCAAGCTCTCCGGTTTCCTAACACAAAAAACTAGAGGCAATGATCATAAAAGGATCTCGGAGATAGGAATAGAGTGGATATACCTTGTGATTTAACAAGGAACCTCTCCCAGAGAGAACTCAAATTCGTTCCTACAAAAGTCCTTGGAAACCATGTCCATGATTAATTATTCTCTCCATCAAACCAGAAACCGATAAATTAGAGACCTAATCCTATGCAAACAATGAAAAAGAGAGATAAAATGAGTAACCTGTAATCTGTCAGACCAAGGCGAAGGCAAACGTGTGGCACTTCATTGGTACCACCATCATCATCATCTAAACAATATGATCCATACTGAAAAATTTAACAAGGAACAAGCTAAAAAAAATTATGTGGAAGTTCAAATACATCAAAATGAAAATAACTTGGCAAAACCTATTATTGAATGCATACCCTGAATTTTTGGCCATTGAACAATGATGAATTGCCCTGTGTTCTCTGTTCCCAAACCTAAAATTGCCAAATTCATCAAATTCATCAAAAGCTCACACAAAACTAGAGAGAACCCAAGAGATTCAAATTACGCCATGAAATAGTATGATCCGATCAGAGTTTCAAGTCTAAATAGTGACTAAGAAATGGAATCTTCGTCATTGCAATGGATTGAGATTTAACATTTCGATCAAGTATTATTAGAATACGTTCGTGAATCAGAAACCAACACATGAGATTTCTAGATACTCACCTGAGAAATAGAATCTTCGAGATCGGGATCGGGATGAGGAATCCGATCATGCGATTTAGAGAAATCCACTGAGAGCTTTAGCATTGATAAAACAAAATGGATTATGATTTACTGATACTAAATCGCAGTGTATATAAATTCGACTAATCAGAGGAGAATTTCAGAGAGGACCAGAGACGGAGAGAGACCAGAAGGACATGAGAGCAAAAGCTGGTATCGTGAACCACCTTCACGAGTCGTGTCTTCTGCTAGTTTGGCCATGGAAGAAGAAGAAGCTCATAGAAAGGACAATGAAGAAGGAAGTAAGTTTGCGTCTCGGACTAATGAGTGGGCTGAGAAACCATTAACGGAACTAATGGGCCGAGGCTTAATCCTTCATTCCTTCATGTTTATAATAAGGAGAATGATTTTTTAATCTATTCAAATTCAAATTGTCTAGTAAAAATTCTGGTGTAAAAGTTAATTAATGTAGTAATTTAAAAAGAATATAAATTTTTACCTAGAGAGTAGAGGTTAGAGTTGCAACGTCTTTTGAAAACAAAAAAATGAAGAAAAAAAGTGAAAAAATAGAAGGTAATATTATAACGATACAAGTAGTGGCTAGGATTATTGGGTTAATTAGTTTTGTGTTAAAATAATAATTTGATTTAGTATTTTTTTGTTCTTTGCCAGACTTCAATTTCATGGGCTTATTTTATTGTTTATCTGAAATAGACTACTTAATAACATTAGTAAAGGGTGTCAATTTTAAATTATAATAAAACATAAAAAGAAAATTTAAAAATCATGGGTGTCAATTGACAACCCTTAAAGCCAATATAGCTCCGCCCCTAAGGATTGATCACGGCCTTAGCTTATGAAACTGCAACGTATTGTTTCAGTAGAATCGTTACTAAAACTGACAAAATTTAACAGCATTCTAGTTGCGTTGACTTTTTAGATAACATGTATTGACCATTAAAAAACAAGAAACATTTTTCAACTGCTTTAGTTTTTTCGCTTCTTCTTAGGTTTGACAGCATCTTTGAGTGTGATCTCTCTATCTTTTTGTTTTGTAGCCTTATTCCCTAAATCTTTGGTTGCTTCCTCAATTGAAACCTCACCATCCTTCTGCACATTTCCAGAGCTGTTCGTCTTCTTTGTGATCGGTGACATAGTTGCGGAAGCTCCTTGATTGAAAAAAAACAGAACAAGTTTCAGTTCCGTGTCTCTTTAGAAGATGCAAAATATTAACTATACCTTTTGAAGTAACAGAAGCTTTCAGCAAATCGACATCCATAGATTCCGAGTAAGGATCCCTGGAGATTATTCCACAACAAAGATTCAAATGTCTGGTTGATGAAAAACAGAACATGTGAAATTGAGTTTTTACCAATTGGATGGACAGCCTTTGAAATTGGAAGGAGACGTAGCAACAGCATCTTGTTCCTTACTACCTTTCAGTTCATCCGAAGAAAGTTTTAATCTTTCGACATGTTCCTGAGATGTCTCTGAAGCTTTTTCATGATCTGAGAACTTCTTATGTCCCTCCTTCCCAACTACAATAGGCCCAGAAACATCAGATTTCGCCAAAGTAGGATGTCGCTTCACCTTTTGTAAGCTTCTCTCACGGTTATATGCTTCAACCTAGATTCCATAAATAAAGCAAAACAAAATGTGAGGTGGTTGAATCTTTTTGATCCAAAATTAAAAAAAAAAAAAAAAAAAAAAAAAAAAAAAAAAAA
>VBRH01001286.1:0-20008 GCA_014578085.1 Cardamine resedifolia | reverse complement strand
ATTAATATGTTTTTCTGGGTAGACCATTGGATGAGAGTCATGACATGTTATTGATTGGATAGTGGTATGAATTACATATTTTTGTACTGCATTATTTCCGTGTTTTAATCCATGTTTGTAAGGGAGGATTGTTTCACTCAGTATTTGGTTTTCCAAACGCTGATGCATCACTGTTGTCGATGCAGATAAAGATAAAGTGTGATCGTGGGATCGAGGCAGTGAGGAAGGGATGATTAAGACTCGGGTATTTTGCAGTTTTTGGTTTTAAACTGTATTGTCGTTGTTTAATAATTATGTTTAAGTGTTTAGTTCGATTGCGAATTTATTGGTATATAATAAATCTCGGTCGTTGATTTTGTTTAATAATATTTATGGGAATATTATTAAATAATAATAATAAAAAAATGCGGTTGTTTCAAAAGTGTTAGTAAAAATAGTTGAAGGTTTAAAGTGCTAGTGTAATCTTCGAGGTTTAAAGTCCTAGTATCTAACACTTCAAGGTTAAAAATGCTATTTTCCCCCAAAAATAATTGAATATATGAAACCCGAATCACTATAAATAGAATATACTCACAATACAAATATTTTAACTAAATAATAATATTGTGACAACCGCTCTGATATCAAATCGTAACACTCGCTCTGATACCAAATTGTGACACCCACTCTGATATTAAATTGTAACACCCGCTCTGCTATCAAATTGTAACACTCGCTCTGAAACCAAATTATGACACCCGCTCTGATACAAAATTGTGACATTCGCTCTGATATCAAATTGTAACATCCGCTCTGATACCAAATTGTGAAACCCGGTTCTTAGCACGACCCTGGACAACGTGTTGACTTCTCGGTCCTACCAAAACTTCCTTTAATTTCAAATTCGCCAACTTGAATTAAATAACTTTTTTCTTAACTAACCTGCAAGAGAAGAGAAGGTGAGTAACATGTTAGTTACTTAGCGAGGTATGAGATGCTAGGGGAAACACGCAAGTCAAATCCGGCTTATACCACAACCACGAAAGTCTAGACCTAAAATATGTATCAAACACGGCACATAAAGCAACCAAACAAAGCAAACAATGGTCCTATACGAATTAAGTGATCCGCCCACCCTTTGAAAATGCTTCTTTTATTAAAAACAATGGTTAATTAATATAATATTTTATTTATAAAAAAAAAAAGATTAGGTTTTCTTTACAAATTACAATACCCAAACCCCAACCGAACTGATTTTTCCGGTTACAATTTGGAACTTTTTCTTTCATAACCGGCTTACCCGATTTTCGAAATAACCAAATTGCCTTGGCCTAACCACGCGCTTTTCTAACTCCGAACGATTACGACTCGCGAGATTTTGTTGTTGTGACAATGGTGAAATCACAGTACTACAGAAGTAACAGAACCAAATGGAGCTAAACTGTGAATGTGTTCAGACATAGTTGGAGTCTAAAGACAAGACATGAGCATCACGAAACTTGCACGCTCCAGTGGGTTTAAACAAATCCCAAACTTTGTCAGAAGCTCTCTACGCAACGCTTGCATTGAGTCAAGTCAAAACACAGTGTCTCCTTATAAACCAAAGAAGCATCACATTTTAGCAACTAATCTCATCGTTTCTTATTTTG
This sequence comes from Cardamine resedifolia, assembly GCA_014578085.1. Classification (NCBI taxonomy): domain Eukaryota; kingdom Viridiplantae; phylum Streptophyta; class Magnoliopsida; order Brassicales; family Brassicaceae; genus Cardamine; species Cardamine resedifolia. Next base: position 18,380 of record VBRH01001286.1, on the reverse strand, counting down.
AAAAAGGTTTAATCGAAGATGCACGCTCACTGTTCGACGAAATGCCTGAGAGAGACGTAGTGACTTGGACCGCAATGATCACTGGCTACGCTTCTTCTAACTACAATGCTCGTGCTTGGGAGTGTTTCCATGAGATGGTTAGACAAGGAACGAGCCCGAATGAGTTTACACTCTCAAGTGTTCTCAAGTCATGTAGAAACATGAAGGTTTTGGTTTATGGTGGTTTGGTTCATGGTGTTGTGGTTAAACTTGGTATGGAAGGTTCTCTGTATGTTGACAATGCGTTGATGAATATGTACGCTACTTGTTCGGTAACAATGGAGGATGCTTGTTTGGTATTTAGAGATATCAAGGTGAAAAATGATGTTACTTGGACTACTCTAATCACCGGGTTTACGCATTTGGGTGATGGTATTGGTGGTTTAAAGATGTATAAGCAGATGTTGCTGGTAATTTTTGCTACATTCCTTGCGTTTTCCGTGAATTGCCTACTTATGTTTTGGATTGAGGTTGTTCTAATCGGTTTCGTGTGTTCAGGAGGGTACAGATGTGACGCCTTTCTGTATAACGATAGCGGTTAGAGCTTCAGCTTCAATTGATTCTGTTACAACCGGAAAGCAAATTCATGCGTCAGTGATTAAACGCGGGTTTCAGTCTAACCTTCCTGTGATGAACTCTATATTGGACTTGTATTGTAGGTGTGGTTATTTATCAGAGGCCAAACGCTATTTCCATGAGATGGAAGATAGAGATTTGATCACTTGGAACACTTTAATATCCGAGCTCGAGCGATCAGACAGCAGTGAAGCTCTGCTCATGTTTAAACGGGTTGAATCGCAAGGCTTGGTGCCAAATTGTTACACTTTCACAAGCTTAATTGCGGCTTGCGCCAACATAGCGGCATTGAACTGTGGTCAGCAACTTCATGGAAGGATTTATAGAAGAGGGTTTGATAAGAACGTTGAGTTAGCTAATGCTTTGATTGATATGTATGCTAAATGCGGTAACATACCAGATTCTCAAAGAGTATTTGGAGAAATCGCGGATAGAAGGAATTTGGTATCTTGGACTTCAATGATGATTGGGTACGGATCACACGGTTATGGTGTAGAAGCTGTTGAGCTTTTTGACAAAATGGTTAGTTCGGGTATTAGACCTGACCGGATTGTGTTTATGGCGGTTTTGAGTGCGTGTCGTCATGCTGGTTTAGTGGAGAAAGGGTTGAAGTACTTTAATGTGATGGAAAGCGAGTACGGGATAAATCCAGACCGAGATATATACAACTGTGTGGTGGATTTGCTTGGAAGAGCTGGGAAAATAGTTGAGGCTTATGAATTGGTTGAGAGGATGCCGTTTAAGCCAGACGAATCCACTTGGGGAGCGATTCTTGGGGCTTGTAAAGCGTATAAACACACGGGATTGATAAGCATATTAGCTGCAAGAAAAGTTATGGAGTTGAAACCGAGAATGGTGGGGACTTATGTAATGCTTTCATACATTTATGCAGCAGAAGGGAAGTGGGTTGATTTCGCGAGAGTAAGGAAGATGATGAGGATGATGGGGAACAAAAAAGAAGCCGGTATGAGCTGGATCCAGGTTGAAAATCAGGTTTATAGCTTCGCTGTAAGCGATAAAATGTGTCCTAATGCGAATTACTTGTATTCAGTCTTGGAGTTACTGATAGAGGAGACCAAAGAAGCTGGCTATGTTCCTGACTTAGACTCCTTAGTTCATGATCAAGAAGTCGGAACTTTAACATGAATCACAAAGATAACAAATCTGGTTTCTGATTCCGTGATATCGAGTCGAAACTAATGAAGATCAAGAAAGTTGTGATGAATGGAAACAAAGGATTGTTGAAGAACACAGAATCTGAAAGTGGCTGAGACAAATCTCTGTTAGTTATGGCTTTATGGATAGATATAGCATTGGAGACTGTCCTACATATTAAAGAACAAAGATCGCCATACCTCATTTTAGATCAGGTAATGTCTAAGTTTGGTGTCAGGACAATCTTAACACTCCTCAATAGATCAGATCTTGTTGGCCTATTTATAGCATTTCTTGTATTTATGTGACTTGTGAAGAGCTTACAAGAAACTTAAAGTAATTGTTGGCTATGAAGTAACCTCTTGAGTTTTCTTTATTAAAGCAAAAGATATAGGTTTAGATCTTGATTATTAAAAACTTCATCTTTGATTGTTTCATAGGTTTTTTTTTATAATCTATAGATTATTATCTGGAAAATAGAATCTGACATTTTATTGATAAAGAAAATTAAGCAGAAAGCAATACATAATTTGAAGGATAAAGAGAGATTAAGCATCTGTGACAGCAACAGCTTCTTTAACCTCAGTGTTCTTCTTCTCAATTGCAGACTTCTCAACTTCAGGAACCACAAAAGCAGACACTGGGAAAGTCCTGGACAAACCGGTCGGTGTCCTGAAATTGATCTTCCCTGAGCTTATTGGCTGCTCCAAGACAAGTTCATTGAGAGTAACCCAAATAAGAAGCTCTTTAGCCTTAACACCAGTGAGCTTCTTGATCTTTCCAACCTCCACTTGAGCAGTGACCTCAGTGGCGTAAGAGACAAGTTTCCCAATAGCTTCAAATTTGTGGGTGATGCTCTTCTTCTGCTTCAACCAGACAATACCTGTCTCTCTGTCGTAACCAACCTCTTCTATGTCCTTTAATGGTAATAAACCATTAGGCATAGAAACTTCTCTGAGAAACTCCTTTGTCTTCTCACGGCATAACTCATCTCCTGTGTATTTCTCTGCCCTAGCTCTCACTTCTTCTGTAACCAAACCCATCTCTGTGTTTTTGCTTGCTTTTGTTTGTGTTAAAGATCTCTGTGTGTTACAGTGAGATCTTTGCCTTTTCATTTATAGTTGGTGTGGTATAGGTTTACCCTTTGATTCTCTATTAATTACGGAAATTGCCACTATATGAAAATTAATGACACATGTATGAAAATGCTCCTACAACGGTTCTAAAGTCAAAAAGAGATTAAAGGCCTTGGGATATGAAAAAAAAAACACACAATTTGAGCAATAAAGTAGTTGATCCATTGCCTTAAGTGTGAGTCTTTTACAGATTTTTTTTCTTTAATCTACAAAATTGAATTTACTACAAATGGCGACACATTTTATATGAAGATAAAATCAAGATAATCCAATGGACAATATCATCCATTTTGATATATTGTTCTTATTTTTACTAATATTTTTTGATAAAATGGGTAAATTAATTTATTAGGTGTAAAAAAGGGTGAATTGAATTTTGGGATATTGGATTAAAAAGGGGAAAAAATATGGGAAATAATGTGATGCAATGTATATACGTCTTTAATGGTTACAGTTGGGCAGATTTATTGGCTAAATTAAAGTGACTTGGGTGAGGAGACAAAGACTACAATATACTTCCAATAATTTACCGACACGTGTCAATCGTATTTTCATTTGTAGGTAGGACGGTTACCTTATTTAAATCGCATTATGAGGTTATTACAACTTGCATATATATGAGAGGAATATTAAAAACAAAAAACAATAACATGAATCATGGTCTCATATGAGAGGTGTCAAAATGGGTAACCCGACCCAAATTTATATGGGTTCGAGATTTATATGGGTTATCCGACTTAATCTATTTATTTTATGGACTGAATTTTATATACTCAAACCTATAATCGTTAAAATTTATTAGTTAAATGGGTTACCCATATATAAATTAAATATAGCAAAAAAATCCAAAACATACTATATAATTATAAAACTAACAAGAATTCCAAAGTAACAAATTAAATCAAAATATATATTTATTAAAATAGATAAACGCATCATAAAATTCTAATACCACAAATCCATAAAACAATAAAACAATAAAACCATAAAACCATAAAACCATAAAACTAATAAAACTAATTTAAAGAATACTTGAATCTTCTTTTAATGTATCCAAAATGTGCTTCATTGTGTACAAATGATTTAAAAAAGAAAAAATTAGCAAGTATGATAATAATAGTTATAGCTAATATTAACAAAATAATGAATATATATATATATATATATTTTACATATATTATAAATTTATTAATTTTTATGTTTTAATGGTTGACTCATCGAAAACCCAATATCTTAGAGAAGCCATTTTTTCTTTTGGTTGAAATGAAATCACAAAAACCACTTGATGTATATATTGTTTAAACGAATCTGCCACAAACAATTCACAGGAGCCCAAAAGTCTCAAGAATTTTTGACCGGTAAACGCAACAGTACCAGAAAGCTACAATCTGACATCAAATTCTCCAGCGCGTGTCTGAGCACGAAACCCTTTGTACAAACGAGGAGGGAGAGTTTGAAGATCAAGTTTCTCGATTCTTAGGCCAGAGAGAGCAATGCCCATTATCTTAAACCCGAGTTTAAATGTCGGAAACACATGAAGCCGTTCTAAACCTGTTTCCAGCATTAGTGTCCCCGACAAACACGGAGTCTTGTCCTTTGGGATTCGCCCGATCGTCCATGTACATGACTGCACAAACATAGTTCCTAATCAAAAAAGAAAGCTTCCAAAACCGGAAACTGAACTCAAAGCATTAGCTAGACAAACATAATACCTTGTTAGAAAGGATGGTTACAGTTCCATGATTTGATGAGAGATCTGCAGATGAAACACAATGAGGAAGCTGGAAACTCAAGGTTATCGACTCAATCGTTTTTCCTGGATCGCTTCTTATCCCCACTAATATGCTAATTCGACATGTACCCGAATCTGATGTTATTTGAGGCTTTACATACACAGGTGTGTTCTTCAGCTTCTTCACCCTTAATTGCCAGCCAGAGAAATTAATCTTTTAAGCAACAAGTTAAGTTGTAAGAAAGAATTTTGTCGGTGAAACAACGAACCTGTAACTCATGAGCTTGAATTCTCCATCTGGAGGGACAAAGGCGAGAACTTGATGAGATTCCCAAGGTCTGAAGCGGACACACGGGTGAAACCTCATGTCTTCTAGGACTGACGGATTTGCAAACGACAACGTCAAATCTGGAAAACCACTGAGCTGGGAATTCATTTGGACTTCGCCATAAATCTCGCATTTTACTAATTCCCCATCCCTGAATCAGTAAGTGTTTTCAAAATTATGATTTAAAATGAGATGAGTCTGGAAGCTTCAATGAAGATTTTGTGAATTTTCTTCAAGCACAAACCTGTTTACAATTGCATCCATTTCTTCAACGAGGTCGACATAGACTTCGTTGCTAGAGTACTTTGGATCTGTTGGTCGCCATGGAACACAAGAGCCAGTCCCACTCGGGAGTGTGTCACTAACGTTGGAAGTATTTCCCGTCACAACACTCAACATTTTGCTGACTAGATTTGGTGGAGCTATCATTTCCCTCAGGATGCTCGGTTCTGTTGTGAGAGGGAAACCATTATCGATCATCTCATCCAAAAGCTACAAAGTCACAAAATTCTTGTAACTTTTCAGTTTAAGGCAATGAGGCCACATCAAAAAATAAACATTGACATACACAAGGAAGCTATTAATCTCACATCGTTGATCTCTCAAATAATGCTAACTAACAAAACAAGTACACAGTAAACCTCAACAAAATGATGCATTTTCCATAACAAATCAGAAGCACTTGGCCTCTTTGATTCTCAATCGCTCATAAGGTGGAAAATGTTACAATTCTCTACTTTGTCAAAAGCAATCCAAGAACAGTGCAACTGGAGAAATATGAAGACCCTACGATATCAACATATAAAAACAAGAACAATACAATCAACAAAATTTTATGATTTAAGTATATTCTCCAGCTCAATTAGAAGGAATCCACAACTAAACTAAACACTCTAAAACACTGTAAATTTATCCCAAAATGTCTACTTTTTTGTCACAAATGGTAACTAAGAGTAACAAATGAGCCACAATAGAAACAAGACAGCACATAGGAGCTAGACTGATGAAGTGCAGAAACCATAATGGCTAGTATAACAAAGATACCTCATAGACAATAATGAAATTATCCTTAACAAGATCTTCATTTAGCCCACCAAGGTAATCAGATAGAACATCAGCAACTCTGCAAAGAAACTAAACTTCAAAGGGTTACAAAAACTTCACAGGATCTGCATTTTACCCTTTAAACGACATTGGAATCTACAAGAGACAGAAGAAGCAAAAAGATTCACCTCAATTGCCATCAATGGTGGCATTTCAACTTGACTGCAAGCTAAGAACGTAATGCCATCACGAACAATTTGAAAAAGGTAATGTGTTGGTGAAGCAATCACTGGAAGTGACTATCCAAAAAAAACAAAAAGTAAGATAGTTAAAAACTACAACAAAATCAAGCAGAATCAAGACGACCCAGAAGATAAAGTCTTGAACTTTGGATCAAACTAAGGTCATTGAATATAAAATGATAAAAACAAAAAAAAGATTGAATATTTTGACAAATCAAACAAATCCAAGAAGAACCAACGAACTCAGTAACATATGAGAAGAGAAGCTATTAAAATTATACCTTAAAGGAATCGTCTTGAGAAATAGATTGATCCCAAAACCAAGAACATATGGATCGATCAACGCGGTGACCTGTAAGCTGCTTCTCAAGCATTACTTCTCTGTGAACATAAAACCAAAACAACACCAAATGAGAATTAAGTCAAATTTCAAACTGATCAATCAACGTTGATCTGAATCTTGAGAGAAAGGGTTAAGATCACTCACCCAGAATCGGAGAGGAGAAATATACACTGAAGCATCTCTGCCTCCGATGCAAAAATCTCACGCTTTCTTCTTCTTTGTTTCGATTTTGGTTTATTTGTTCATTGTCTTCGGATTTGGTTTCGAACTAGAATAGCCAGAGGCTTTGAATACGGTTGAAATAGTAGATTAATGGGCTCATATTGGGCTTTAATAAGTAGTGGACTTTATGTAGTTTTTGTGAAGCCTTTCTAAGTTATGGACTTTATGTAGTTTTTGTTAAGCCTTTTTTAAGTTATGGACTATTTAAAGTTATGGATGACTAATGAAATTGTTATGGAAATAATTCACAATTTTTTTTGGATTAAAAATTCACAAACTGGAATCGAAATTTTTTAGGTTGAAAATGAGCATTGGCTTAATACCGTACCCAATTATCCGAACGGGAATTGATCCAAAAAACACGGTTCGGATCGAGTTTAGTTATGCTTAAATTATCCATCGATTCCTACACAGAGACACTGGTAGGTATCGAATCGGATCCGGATATTACTCGATATTCGATCGGATGTCCGAACCTAATATACTAACACACACATCCTTAAGAGATTTTTCTCTCTTTCTTTAAACATTTTTGTGGCTATTTATTTTGTAAAAGTTTGGATGTTTAAATTTCAAACATAGTTATATAATTTCTGCCTCTTTTTTCTCTTTCTTAAAAAAAAAGCTATGTCTTCTCTCTAGCCTTCATCTCCGTTTTGCTCGTGTAGCTCCGGCGGCTTCGTTAGCGTCAGAGCTATCTATCTTTTTCCTTTGCTGGCATTTCTTCGCCCTTTATATGTTTTCTTTTGGTATTGTTGGAATTTGGAAATCAGTTTTAGAATCTTAGATCTAGACCTAGATCTACGGATCTAGATTTTGAAATGTTCTAGATCTGTTTTTCCTTCCTCCTTCTTGCAAGTTGAGGTTTTCCTTAGCCTCCCCTTAACTCGGTTTTTTCTGCTTTGGCTCGGGTTTCTCAGCCTTGGCTTAGATCGTTTTGGTTTTTTTTGGAATGGCCTCGCAAATTCAAGACGTTGTCGAGGATGGTGTCTCCAAATCGACGGTTGGTTTGGGCTCACGAGGTTTCTGTGGCTTGTTCTCCGGGTTTGCAGACTTCTCAACTTCCTTATTCAAGCTGTTTGAGAACCAAGCTCCAACGTTTTATTGTGGTCTCTGCTAGCGCTCCTTGTCCTTGTCAAGTTGTTGTCCTATGATTGGTTTGTATAGCTGCAAAATTAGGTGTGGATCTCATTGCTAGATTCATGTTTTGGTTATGAAGAAGAAAAGAAGTTAGCCCTTTATTTGGGTTGTCGTGTTGGTTTGCTTGTGGCTCAATAATTCTTGTTGTAGCATTATAATAAGCTCTAGCTCATTTCTCCTATCGTCATTACATTCTTTAAGTTCATTGTCTAAACTCTTTCTATTAGATTTTTCATGTATTGTGGAGTTCGTTTTGCAGGTTGCATCGGTGTTTCTATCAATAAAATTAAAATTTAGATGACAAAAAAAAATAAACTTCAAACATTTTGGGTATTTTTGGTATTATTATAATATTTTTTGGGTATTTGATTTTGTAAAATTATTATATTGGAGTCCCAATATAAACAAAACGCGTCCATATTTTGTTTGTAGATTCCGTAGACTATTCTTCTCTTTTTTTTTGGTTTTACCATAGAATATTCTTTCTCCAACTAAAAGGCTAAAGGATTAGTCAAAAGAAATTGATGTGACCTTACACTTTCCTCTACTCCATAAAGTAACATTATCCAATTCTCTCGATTTTGTCCTCCTTATAGTAAGCAAGGTCGGCCCACTGAGAAATTAACAGCAAAACTTTTCAAATTTTAATTCATTTTTACGTTACTTTTTGAACTGAAGGTGCTAAAACTCGGGTGACGAATGCATCATACATCTACCCAACCCAAAACACAACTAAAAATGAATAATTTAGCTCTCAAATCAAATATTTTTTTTCTTTTTATTAGTTCAACTTTAATTTATCAACGGATAGTCCAAACACCAAAAAATTATGGATCAAAACCTTGAAATACCTTTGATTAATTGAAAAAGTAAAATAAAATAACAAGATTCAAGACTTTTATAATTGAACAGTAACTATATTGTAAAAAGAAATAAAAGTATTACCAACTTAGATTACATTTGACAAAACAAAAAATAAAATAAGGTTAATCTGAAATGACGAAAGGTAAACTTTTGAGTCATATATTTGAATATTTGATTTAACGTAAGATAATCTATTTCTAAAGTCTACGAGACTACGACACATATCTTTATCATAAGAAATAGAAAAGTATTACCAACCTTTGATTACCACAAAAAAAAAACCTTTGATTACATTTGAAAGGTAAACTTTTTGAGTCATACAATTAAATTATTGGATAATAACGTAAAACTAGACCGAAATAATCGGTCGGTCATAGATCGGACAAACTATAACATAGCATAAGAAATTACACATGGAAATAGTAGACCAAACGGTAAGTGGGGCCCTGACAATAGACTTTTCTCTCGACACGTGGCGTCATTAACCGCCTAGTACGTTCTACAGGGACACGTGTGATGCTATTAGCCAATCAAAAAAACCCACACTAATACAGTATTGAAGACGCAGTAGTATCTGAGGTGGAGCCCACTTTCAAGTGACCGATCAACCACCACGAAATCTATTTAAAACCTTGATGAGTCGAACAGTCTAGATATGGACACGTGTCGTTATGTAACGCCGTGGCATCACCTGGATTAAGTAGGACCCACTTTTTCCAAATAGTTAATTTCAACGAAGCTTCGCGCGCGTATCTAAAAACCGTTGGATTCCACAATCTTGCTTAATAGCCGTTAGATCAAAATATTCTCTGGAAACGTTTAGTAGTCGGTCGTATTTAATTAACCAAAAATTAGTTAATTAATCTTTAATTAACTAACCAAAATTCTATATAAACCACCATTATGCTTCACCAACAAACTCAACACAACTACACACAAAACAAACTCAAAACAAAACAAACACAAAAAGTTTTTCAAATTTTTATATTTTCTAAAAGACAAGAAGATGGCACCTGAGATCAACACCAAACTCACCAGCCCCGTCGTCTCAGCCACCGCTAACGGAGGAGAAAAGAGGGCTTACGTGACTTTCCTCGCCGGAAATGGAGACTACGTGAAAGGAGTGGTGGGTCTTGCTAAGGGGCTAAGGAAAACTAAGACCAAGTATCCACTTGTGGTGGCTGTGTTGCCGGATGTACCGGAGGATCACCGGAAACAGCTGGTGGAGCAAGGCTGTGTCGTTAAAGAGATCCAGCCGGTTTATCCACCGGAGAATCAAACGGAGTTTGCCATGGCTTACTATGTTATCAACTACTCTAAGCTTCGTATATGGAAGGTGTGCATACAAATATGTATATATTTTTGTGATAAAACCAAATATAGTGTGATAAATTATGATAATTTAATAGCAACTTTCTATATTTTATCTCCGAAATATTTCTATCTTACAGTTTCTCAAATTGATTAAAAATAAGGTTCTACTATCATTGACATCCTTTTCTATAACCTTTGTATTTATAAAAACTAAAACTCTACTATTAATACATATATATATATATATATGTCAATTTTTGGGATAGTTTCTTATTTTATCTTTTCCTATATTCTTAAACTAAAACTCTACTATCTAGATAATATCAAAATACTGAGGTGGAGCAAGCTATAAAATCATATAAAACAAATTTTAGGTCTGAAGTTCAAAACTTTCTTCCAAAATATATCCACTATTTTTACCAAGTGGTTTGTGGTTTTTGATTTAATGGCTTATTTGAAAGAGATTATGCCACTGACAAGATCTGGAGTTCGAATCCATTTTTAAAAAATGATATTTCCGAAAGAAATAAACTAAAAGTTGATTCCTCCACATAGTTCATGCCCGAACTTCATAGTTATAAAAATAATAATTATATATCTATTTTTTACAATTTGTTTTTATATTATTTATATAAGAAAAACACTTTACTATCTCTATTTTATACTAAAAGTACATCTCTTTCTATAACTTTCATATAAAAACTAAAACTCTACTATTACTTTAAAATGTTTTGTCAATATATATATATATATATATATATATATATATATTATGTTTCCCTATGTTCTTTATTGTGCCAAAAATTGTGTTCTTTTTAAATTTCCACTACATAATAAAAATATATGGATGCAGTTTGTGGAGTACAGCAAGATGATATACTTGGACGGAGACATACAAGTGTTCGAAAACATAGATCACTTGTTTGATCTCCCAGACGGCCAATTCTACGCAGTCAAAGACTGTTTCTGCGAGAAGACATGGAGCCACTCGCCACAATACAAGATAGGTTATTGTCAACAGTGTCCGGACAAGGTGACATGGCCAGAGTCATCAGAGCTTGGTCCTAAGCCACCTTTGTATTTCAACGCTGGTATGTTCGTCTACGAGCCTAACCTCTCCACTTATCATAACCTCTTGGAGACTCTCAAAGTCGTACCTCCCACTCTTTTTGCTGAACAGGTGATTTAAATGGAAGAGATTAATAATTATATTATGGTTATTACAATCCAAAACATGTTCTAATCATTTTATTTTTGTATATATTTTTGTTACACAGGATTTCTTGAATATGTACTTCAAGGACATATACAAGCCAATACCATCAGTTTATAACTTGGTCTTGGCTATGCTTTGGAGGCATCCAGAGAATATTGAGCTTGACCAAGTCAAAGTTGTTCACTATTGTGCTGCTGGTTCTAAGCCTTGGAGGTACTATATATTATATGACAAGTTCAACTTTTCCATCAATGTTTTATATATTTGTTTTTTACGTAAAAGTTTACATATATATACATATATTTCATTTTTTATTTAATAATATTTTTCAATAGATAGTTCGTAAATGATTATTTTAGTTGTACATCTTAAACATGTAGATAATCGATTTTTTTACTTTACGATTTTAATTTCAGTTTGTTCATAGGAAACTTTGTTAAACTGAATTTTCTGAAATGTATCAGATTCACCGGAGAGGAAGAGAACATGGATAGAGAAGACATCAAGTTGCTGGTCAAGAAGTGGTGGGACATTTACAATGACGAGTCTCTTGATTACAAGAACATTCTTGGAGACGACCACAAGAAGCAACAGACATTTCAGCAGTTTCTCAATGCTTTGTCCGAAGCTGGTGTGCTTCAGTACGTCAAAGCTCCATCTGCAGCATAGACACCATATGAATATGATCATCATCAAGCTTGCTGCTGTGCTTCTTATGACTATAATAAGATTGCTTTAGTTTGAAACTTGTTTATAGGAAAATATATATTTATACTATATGAGATTGTGTTACTATTTTGTTTTTATTGGTTTTGGAGGAGTTTTTAAATCTCCAAATTCCGTTTTTTTTACTTGCGATATTTAGCTTGTTGAGAAAGGAACAATGTTTCCTGTTATATTGTAAAGTATACTATACATGAGAGAATCCAATGGTTAATGTTTAATTATTTGTATTGTTCTCATCTTCTCCAACTTTTCAAAGTCTCAATTTATTGACAATAAAGCATTTGTTATTTGTTTCTTTATAGTCACCTCAACCAAACCCTGTGAAGTGGCTTTTGTAGAAACACTCACTCAACACGGACTTACACACTACAAATCGAGAGAAACTAAATATATTATTATAATTAAATTTTAATATTATTTATGTAAATAATGCTATTAATAAATCTAGCATATTTTGAAAGTGACATAAATCTAGACATAAATCTAGCATCACACAAATTGATAAATCTAGCTAGCATCATTTTAAAAGTTATGCTAAATATAATGTTAAGGTCAATTATTATAAATGACACTAAACTTCAATTTTTGCATTATTTTAAAATATTTCACTAACATCATTTTAAATAGGCTCTAGACTATGACGAAAATATTTTATTTTGAAAATTTAATATATATTTATTTGAATATGCTATAATTTATATATAATATTTTTATTAACAAAACTCAAAATGTCTAAATAAATAAAAATATTTGAATTACAATTTTCTTAAAATAAAAAATAAAATAGACTATTGTGAGGCCATTTCCTATGCTTAAACATTTCACTAAAGTAGATATAAACGCTCATTCTTTAGCTCTTTCTTCCTTAATACACAGTTCATGACTATCACTAAAACCCAATATGAGACTACCTTTTCTCCTCTCATCCCTCGATATTGTTATTGTTGTGCCACCTTCCTTGTTAGTTCATCTACACGATCAGAGAGAGAGAGAGAGAGAAACATATAAGTATAACTCTTTGTTAATCAGCTCTGATCATAACACAAACCTCACAACAACCAAATCAAAAGTTAACCAACAAAGTTTGCTCCTTTTTTCCATTTACGACAAAAATATTCAATGAAAGATTGGTATAAGATAAACAAAAAAGTAACTCACTTGAAGCTGATTGGAGATAGTAGATCTAATGCAAGACTATTTCTTCTTCTCTTCTTCATTTGCTTGACCACATGACCAGGACGCTCAGCCCTAAATACTTGAGAGAACTCATCATTCGAACTTATTGTGATATTACTTCCTGATGTGTTTTCCATGTTCTGAGTCATCTTTTCTTTTAGATTTTCATGAAAGCTAAACAAAATCAGTAACAATAGCTAAACAAATCTAACTATATCATTTTCCACACATCAGTCTCACAATTGAACTAATGCAATCACAACTCTGGAAAACTTCACAACAAAATATACATCAGAGATTAAGGAAATGTATAGAACAAGAATCTAACCGATAAATCTTGAGCCTTCTCATTAAAAAAGTTCTCATCAGCGCAGTAAGACGTTCCTCTTTGATATTTTTATCTGAATCTGCAAGGAAAAACACAAGAATCTTCTGGTTAAGGAACTAATCGAATCGCAAGAAAAAATCATTAACCTCAACTCTTTAATTTCATTACTCTCAGAAAACATTGACTACTCTGAATGCCAAAAAAAAAAAACTAAATACAAGCAAAGAAACTAGTGAATGAAGTAGACATCACTCTAGACCAAGAGAAGATAATGGTTTCATCTTAAGCTTCCCATCCTATCTCTCTAGAAACAGTTTGAAAGAACATAAAGACTTCAAGGAAGGCACTGTTAGATCGAGAACTATAACAATAGTAAGCAAAAAGTTTCTAATATTGTAGTTACCTATAACCTTAACCACCCACTTTCCTCGTTCATGCCCTTGTGTGTAGTAAAAATCATATTGATTCCCTTCCCCATTATGTGTTTCCTCAACCTCAACATGAAAATCATTATCATCCATCTGCATTTAGAAGATCTCAGAATGTTATATAGTCTTTACAATACGTAACAATACATAAACATATACAACATATAAATCTTAAATAAACCATAATGAAATCACAGAAAAACCAGAATGTTAGAGATTTCAATAAACATCCAGGACTTTAATACAAAGTTTGGGTGGATCTAAATATCTAATACATCCAGGGCAATAATAAATAATATACAATCCTTGACTTGTCTATGTTAGCCTAAAGCATTACATCAAAGAGTGACATATTGTAAAGTAGCTCAAATCAGTCTGGTGAAATATGGGAAATAAAGTAATATGAGGCATACAGATTAAGCGTGACATTGAAAGACCGTACCCATCATCAAAGTATATATACCACCATATGAAATGAGTAGCTCTAATTAAAAAATTTCAAGATAACAGGCTTGCCATTATCATCACGATATGCTCCCTAAATGAAAGCAAATAATACATATTAGCTTCATCAACCAAAATCAAAGCCACCATGCAAACAGAACAGCTATACGCTCAATGGATAAAAACCCCAAATCTCAATTCTTCATTATCCATATGACCTCAACTTTGACATTCATTTTCTAGAGATTTTCTCAAAACATATGATAAAACGTACGATACAGCAAACTTCTAATGTGATAAAACGTGTAGCATTAGTTTCGTAAGTAACTTTTTTAGCAATAAAAAAACGAACAACACTATCAACATAATGTTCAATTGTTTCTTACGTTCAACATTAAGATTACACTTCCAAATCAAATCTAAAATCCAACAAACGATGAGACTACAAAATGCTTCTAGATCGAAAACTGATTTGCACAAAACTGATTCGCTATGTGCAAATCCGAATTGAACATCAAAATTCAAGAAATACAAATCCGAGAAATGCAAATCTCAAAACAAATTCGACTGCTAGAGAAATGCACATCTTAAATGTAACAAATCAAATCGACATTCAAGTACCTTTCACGATTGATTCCGTTTATATTCGGCGACAGTGACAAAACATTTAAGGCAGAGACGAGGTGGATACGAACATAGACGGAGGGGTAGAATCTAGGGTTGACACTTGACAGAGATGAATTTAGGGAAACAAGATAATCATAGTAAATTAATTTTTACTGTTACTATATGTAAATTTACATGTAAAAAGATAATCATAGTAAAGATTTTGGAATAGTATCATATAGTATAAATGATATTAGATATTTTACTGTTAGCATCACTTATATAAAAATGATGCAAGTTTTATTGTTTTAATATCGATTTATAAAAGTGATGCTAAAGTTTTTCCATTTTCCCTACTTTTGCGTCAGTTTTATAACTGATGTAAAACAAATGATGCTAGATCCTATTTTTCTAGTAGTGACATGACCCTAAGAATTTATTTTATTTGACCTACGATCTGTATTATTAATTTGTTGTGACTTATGAGATTTTTAATTAATATCAGCTTGGTCATCAGTCTCTGCAAGTCCAATCACACTCTTGTTCTATAAATACTCATTATATCAGTCGAAATGAAAATTTGGCAGTCAGATCTAACGGAATAACTCAGCTATATTAAGTTAGTAAACATCAAACATGCATAAAAAAAAATAAAAAAACTGTTTTCAAACATGATGACATTGAAATAAGATGTGGTTGATTAATTCGACATCATTACAACAGCGTTGACAAGTTGTATCCATTGGTATGCCCTGTCAAGTTAATTCTGATACCGTACTTAAAGTAAATGATAATACACGCTAGAAGAAATGCTTCAGTTTTGATGGAATCTTTCCCAAAATTTTGTCTTGAGAATAGGTTAACTTGATGGTGGAATAAGAGACGGTGAATCCGTACTTGGGAGGTGACCATCCTTTGTATAATGCCATATTATAAGTTTGTCTCCACATTGTTTATGAGGAATATAAATTATCCGTGATTTTATTTGACTACAAAAAATTACCATCCTTTGTATAATGCCATATTCTAACTATCAAGATAATGTTGAAGTTTATATTCATCCCATTGGTTGCAACTATCTTGCCATAAACTTGAGATTAGGAAATCTAATGGCATAGAGTGCTTTTGCGCCGCTCTGGGGAGGGGGTGAGAAGGAATCCATGGATACTTTGTTGGATTTATAGAATGACCATCACCAATTTGGTCCCTGAATGAGAAGGTCATATCCGTGAAGATTGATCTCCAACCATGCGAGGGCTTCTTAACTAATCACTACAAGAAAATGTTGCCGTTTCCGACGAGAGTTTCCGACCAATCACGGTGGTCATAAAATTCCCGACGAAAATAGGGTTGATTGAAAAACGGTCGGAATCGCGTCGGAAATGTGTCGAAAAATTGATACAATAGTTGGGAATGGGTCGTCGTGAAGTCACGTTTGAAAGATAAAGTTTACGAGTTAAAGGTAAAATAGAAAAACAACACAAAGCCACCTAGTTGGATTCGAACTTCGGCATGAGACGGCCTTATTGAGTTCTGGAAGGAGGAATCAACAAGACGCTCTAATATCAACTCCGGTAATCGTAATAACCCTCATCAATGATTCAGTCCTGCAAAACATACTTGCGGGTCAATGCCGTATGTACGGAAACACATGAAAATGGTAAATTTTTATTATAATTTACATATAAATTGAAATCAATTTAAATTTATTTTATTTACTAATATTACTGTATTTCTTATATTTTTCAGCGTAACCTCGTCACCGGTGAACTTCCGGACATGGTCACGTTTATGGAAGCAACTCATAAGCGGGCCGATGGTACTTTCGTCGACAGAAAAACTGAGGCCATCGTTCAGAAATGTAGAGAGCGTGAATAAGCGATGTTGACTCAAATGACACATGAGTCACAGAATCCGGAAGACTTTTCCTCACACAAGCCGATAAGAACAATATATATCGTGAGGTAATTTGTATGTTTTCTTTTAAAAATTGTAATTTTAAATTAGTTTATTAATATCTATAATAACAATAATCATTAATTTTTTTAGGAAATTCCAAAAAATAATGAAATTTTGTATGGATATGGATCCATACCTTACAATGATGATGATGACATGCCAAACTACAAATCCAGGAAAGAAATCGACTTGGAAGCGCATTTGGTACACTCTAGAGCGCATTAAGAAGCAACAAATAAACGCTTCAAGGAGTTAGAAGCATCTCAAGTTGATCTCTTGTACTGGCGTCAGATGATGACAAGTCTATACCCGAATCACATTCCACCGTCACGAAAATCTCAAAATCCAGACAACGCTACTGATGCCGACAACGCTACAGCTGCCGACAACTCTACAGCTGTCGATGATTTTGATTTTAATTTGAATTTATAAATATTTTATTTCTTGTAATACTTTTATATTTTATGTAATTTTAATTTTTTTTTTAAATAACCAATATTTTTTTAAATAATTTTTTAATTTCCGACGATTTTCCCACCACGGATCTTGGATTCGTTGGAAATTAGTCGGAAAATTTCCGACGAAACCCAGTCGGATTTTGGTCGGAATATTTCCGACGAATTTCCGACTATCCTATTTCTGACCAATTTCCGACCAAATTTCCGTTTCCGACTCACAATTTCCAACTAATACATCAAATTGAGTTTCCGTTTCCGTTTTCCACTCACAATTTAATCTAACGGATAATATAATTGGATGAGACTGAGTATTTATATTTGATGAGTTCAATATTTTGTATAGTTTAGTATTTGAGTTGAGTATTTTATATAATGGATTCACAAGAAGTTCATAAGTATAAAATATGTTTTCCACCAAATTATTATAAAAAAAGATTAGCCTTACTAAAAGATCCATTAAAAGTTGAATAATTCTTGGGTTCACTCTTAAGGGTCACTACAAGAAAACATGGCAATTTCCGACTAACTCAGATGGTCGAAAATATTCTGACTAATTTCCGATTATTTTCTGATAAATTTAAAAATCGTCGGAAAATAGTCGAAAATTGGTCGTAAAATTTTGGTCGGAAATATGGTCGGAAATTGGTCGGCAAATCGGTCGGAAATTGGTCGGAACAATGAGATCAGAAATAATTTCCGACCAATTTCCGACAAATTCTTGGGTTCGTCAGAAATTGGTCAGAAATTTTTAAAAATTTTCCGACTAATTTCTGACCAATTTCTGACCAATTTTAAGATTGGTCAAAAATTAGTCGGATTTTTTTAAAAATTTTCCAACCAATTTTCCGACCAATTTTCGACCAATTTTTTTTCTATATAACCCACACAATTTTTCATTCTCTAA
>VBRH01001284.1:0-14165 GCA_014578085.1 Cardamine resedifolia | reverse complement strand
AAAATTCAAATTGAAGAAAAAAAAAAAATGCTCCGATCACGGAATTGTAAGATCTCCGCCGCGAACGACGCCGTTATTTCTTGTCGTCTTTCAATTTCTAATCTCAAAGTTTTATTCGTTTTTGAATCCTCGCCATTGATTAGTAATTCGATTAATCGTTTTTCCGATGAGCTTGTCCGTTAAGCTTCTTCGTCGTTGCTCCTCCTCCGATCTCTGCAGATTTTTTTCAATTCTCCTCTTAAATCTTCATCGCTAATTCGATCGTATAATTGATTTGAAAACCGCGCAATTCGTTACTGTATTTCGGAAATTTCCTCTGTTTCTTTCCAACAAATCTTCCAATGGATAAGAAGATTTCGTTTCCAGATCATCTTCCTGAAGGTAAATCACGATTGTTCATGTTTCTTGGTGAAGCTTTTAAGTTTATGCAGTACGATCTCAGAAATTATCTGTATTCGAAATTATCAGATAGATTTAAAGATTCGTCATCGAACTAGAATTAGATCCATCTGTTAGTGTTCTTCTTTCTGAATATATATCTGAAATTTACAATGTTGTATGATAAAATTTGTATGTGATATCAAATTTTGTATGAAAATTATTAACATGTTATTAAATCATTGAAGCAGGCACAATCTCTGCGCTTATACAGAAGCAGAAAAATGTGCAGCCTTGTGTTATTGTGATTGGTAGTGGTATATCAGGTCTTGCTGCTGCTAGGAATCTTTCTGAAGCATCTTTTAAAGTAATAGATTCGTTGAATTTTTTGTTCTTAACATTTAATTTTAAGGTGGTAGATTATGATTTCTCTATATGATAATTTATATTTGTTTGTTCTTTGTGGTAGGTGACTGTTCTTGAATCACGCGATAGGATTGGTGGTCGTATCCATACGGATTATTCCTTTGGCTGTCCTGTTGATATGGGAGCTTCATGGTGAGTAATTTGTAATGTAAAATTGTCCTAAGAAGAATGAAAAAGAGATGTGTAATCTTTATATTGCTTCTGTTTTTATGAGTCTTCTGACTCTTTCTTAAACGTGGTTTAGGTTACATGGAGTCTCTGATGAGAACCCATTGGCTCCCATTATACGTCGTCTTGGGCTGACTTTATACCGAACTAGCGGGGATGACTCTATCTTGTATGATCATGATCTGGAAAGGTAACCTTTTCACGCCTTTAAATATCTGTGTTTTTATGATACTCCGTGGCATACATAGCTTTTGTTTTTGTGCGGAGATTTACACCAATAGAGTGGTCGCTGCTAGATCGTATGGTTTTCTTAACCGTGGCAAACTATGTAGTTGATGGAGTTCAATATGACACCTGACATAAATTATAAAAAATTTAGATAATTGTTTCGAAACTGAGTGTGCTTGATCAAGCAGGGAAGAGTCGTGTAGACTGATTTTAAAGCCTTTGAACATTAATTTCAAACATTTCTGACGAAAATTTGGATTTGGTTTTTCAGTTATGGACTTTACGACATGCATGGCCATAAAATTCCACCGCAGTTGGTTATGGAAGTTGGAGAAGCATTCAAGAGAATTCTTGAAGAGGTAATATATTCACATATGGTAGAATAAATTTTCTAATTACAATCCTTTGTCAGAAGAGAAGTTAACATAAGCTTTACTTGTTGATTCCAGACGGAGAAAATAAGAGATGAAACCGCCAATGACATGTCAGTTCTTCAAGGAATATCTATTGTCTTGGATAGAAATCCAGAACTAAGGTACCAAGAGCAGTAACATTTTTACTTCTCAAATTTATATATCTATTGTAACATCTGTTGCTTACTTGCTTTCTTGTATTATCTAGGCTAGAAGGAATGGCCTACGAAGTTTTGCAGTGGTATATATGTAGGATGGAGGCATGGTTTGCTGTAGATGCAAATTTGATTTCACTCAAATGTTGGGATCAGGCAAGTGAACTATTCCATTCTATATTTGGTCTGAGTAGTGTTTTTAGTCTCTGTTTATTGGCAGAAGCAAACCGCTTTAGAGGAAAGCTCAAAATTGTTATTTGTTGTGTAGGATGAATGCCTTTCAGGTGGTCATGGTCTAATGGTGCAGGGTTATGAGCCAGTGATCAGAACAATTGCAAAAGACCTTGATATTCGCTTGAGCCATAGGTAATTCAAATCAACCATTGATGAGATGATGCATTAACATTCAGCTATCTTACTTAAACGTTATCACATGTCTTTGGGATTTTGATTCACACAGGGTTACTAAAGTATCTAGAACATCAAATAATAAGGTGATAGTCGCAGTTGAAGGGGAAACCAATTTTGTTGCTGATGCTGTTATTATCACGGTTCCCATTGGTGTCCTCAAGGCAAACCTGATTCAATTTGAGCCAGATCTCCCACAATGGAAGACATCTGCGATATCAGGTCTTGGTGTAGGCAATGAGAATAAGATTGCTTTGAGATTTGACAGAGCGTTTTGGCCCAACGTGGAGTTCCTCGGGATGGTGGCACCGACTTCTTATGCCTGTGGCTATTTTCTGAATCTTCACAAGGCAACAGGCCATCCAGTGCTTGTTTATATGGCTGCAGGGAATTTAGCTAAAGACTTAGAAAAGCTATCCGATGAAGCTACAGCTAATTTTGTAATGCTCCAACTTAAGAAAATGTTTCCCGACGCACCTGACCCGGTAAGCAATCATCATCATCATCTTATGTCAATCATATGTTCAGAACACTTAAAGTGTGTTTTGGTTCGGATAAAAACAGGCTCAATATCTAGTGACACGGTGGGGATCGGATCCAAACACATTGGGGTGTTACGCATATGACGTAGTCGGGATGCCGGAAGATCTGTACGCAAGGCTAGGAGAGCCCGTAGATAACATATTCTTTGGAGGAGAAGCTGTAAACGTCGAACATCAAGGATCGGCTCACGGAGCTTTCTTAGCAGGAGTCACGGCCTCGCAGAACTGTCAAAGGTATATCTTCGAACGACTCGGGGCTTGGGAGAAACTTAAACTTGTTTCTCTTATGAGGAATAGTGATATCCTCGAAACTGCAACTGTGCCTCTTCAAATCTCCAGGATGTGATTGATTTGCCTCTTGCTTAAACAGACAAAACAAATAAAGAAATATTCGCACTTCTGAATGTGAAGTGAAGTCTTTGTTTTGTTTAGCTTTTTTTTTTTTTTATGCTCGATGGGTTGCCAATTGTTTATAATTCAAATGACCTAAACATGTTTACCAATCTAGCAATTCCCTTTACCATTTTTTTGTTGTTTTATTTGGTAGTTTTTTTTTGTTGGTGTCGTCAACTACTATTATAAAACAGGCCAAAAAGAGAAAATAAATGAAATAGGAAAACCAAACCAACCAAAAATCATGGAATTGTTGTCGTTAGGCTTGGACATTTGGGTACCTGGATCTGGGATGGTTGGATCTTCGGGTTTAGAGTTAGAGGTATTTTTCGGGTATTCTTATTTTTCAGGTCGGATTTGGTTCAGATAATATTAAGAGAACCAAAATTATCCGAATATTCATTGGTTATGATTTGAATCAAGTACTTTTTACTCGAATTAATTCAAAAAGTACTCAGAGATAACCAAAAAATTATCCAAAGTAACAAAAAATAGTGTATGAAGTAACCTAAAAATACTCGAAGTAAACTAAAAACACCCGAAGCAACTTAAAAAATATTCGAAGTAACTTATAATGTACTCTAAATAACCTACAAAGTATCCGAAATAATTTAAAAACAACCCAAAGTAAGCTACCCTTTTGTATTATACATAAATGTTTTGGTTACTTCGGATACCCGTTCGGATATTAGATATTATCCGAACCCGTACCGAACCCGAAGTTACTCAAATTTGAATACTTTTCAAGTATTTCTAAAATTTGGATCGGATTCGGTTCGGGTAATTTCGGATTGGTTCAGGTCGAATCTTTGGGTCTAGTTATTTTTCTCATGCCTAATTGTCGTGTCCGGAATTAGACTCGGAGGGCCGACTTGGTATCGCTAATGTGTCATCATAGAAGCCCGACTTGACTAAAATCTTGGTTTCCCTTTTATGTTTTATCATTGAGATCTTTTTATTATGATGTAACTCATTCCAAATCAATATCAAGTAGATGATGAAATGAAAAATGTATTGGCAAATACATGTAGTTATATATATATAATATAGGAACGGAAAATGATAAGCAAAAACAATATGTTAAAAAACGCGAAAACGATTTTTTTTTTAAAAATTAGGAAATACGTTTCCATTATTCAAATCCAAATTCTATATAATATATATTGGACAAAAAAAATTAAGATTTTTTATTATTGGATTTCGAGTTGGATCTCACTACTAAAACTCAAATCCATAATAATATATTTAAAAAAAAATCGAAATCTCTATTATTATTGAATTTGGAATTGGGCTCCGGAACGGTCACATAACTATCTGTCCCTGAATACTAATTAAGCTCGCACTTGAAGGACTGAAACAAATTAATTTTTTGTTACGTTTATGTAACAAAAATAAATTAAGATTAATATTCTATTAACAAATAAAAATATTTATGTCACACTAAAATCTTTTGCTCTTGGAAAATGTTTTTTTTGCAAGTATTTTTTTTTTTTGTTCTTACTTTTTCTAAGCGAATCACATTAACAAAATCAATAATTAAAAAAATATTTAGTTTTATCTTTTATTTTAAAGTTTGAAATTTTCTACTCATTTGGTATTTTTAATTGCTAGCATCAAATTTTAAAGGTTTTTATTTTAATAAAAACATTGCTATATATTAAATAATTCGAAGCTAAAATAACCAAATAATGTAATCTTTGTGACTAAATAGTAAATAGTAAATAAAATAATATAATCATTTATACTTTTGTTAAAAACAAAGGCAAAGTATGTAAAATATGTAGCAAATATATAACAATAATGATTTAAATTTAGTTGCTGAAACGTTTTACCCCAGCTTTGACAAAACAACAAACATATTAGTCTCCGGTAAAAAATATGTATGGATCTCTGTTCTTGGGGAACCAACCTAACCTTTCATTAATCAACACTAGTTAATCTCTCCGGTGTTTTTTTTTTTTTTTACAGCTAAAATCTCTAGCTACATAATTTTCCTTAAATGACCACTAATATACTTTTTATTAAAAAAAAAAACCCCATCAATATACTTAATGATTGATTATATGACAAAGATTTTCGGAAATAAGAAGATACTGACCTACTTGAGGGACTCTATCCTCCGTGAAATGAACATGAAAGGATAGAGATAGAAGTACAAGAAGCAAACTTAGAAGAAGAGAAGCTTGTGTTGTTTTCATCATTATCGTTTTTCCTCTCTCACATCACATGTCGACCAGTTTTATGATGTATATATGTTGAAATTATTTGAGCAAACAAAAAAATTAAACGTATAGTCAATAAGTATACTTTAAAGCAGTGGCGGATCTAGAAATAATTTTTATAAGGATCAAAAATATAAAAATTTGATTTTATAGGGGTTAATATATTAATTTGACTAAAATTAATATAATTTTATAGAAAAAATATACCAAATATATATTAGTTAAAAAAATATACGGGTGTCATATGACCCTCTAATTACTATCTCCCTCCGCTCTTGCTTCAAAGTCAAACTTTTCGTTGACGACCTTTCTTTGGCTAAGATATAGTTACATCATGTGTATGAAACAAAAGAATTAGTTAATCAGTTGACGACAAAAGAAATAAAGAAAAGAGAGAAACGGAAACACTTAACTAAAATTTAATGTGTAAATTTCTTTTTAAAAATGTTGTATTAAATATTTTCAAAAAAGCAATTCTTTAAAAGAATTTTATTTGTATGATTCTTACGATATATCCATTATCATAAAAATAAAATTTGAAGACTTTTGTAAATAAATTAATAATTCTAATTGATTGTTTAGTCCGCTTATTATGAACGGGCATGTCGGACAATGTCTCGCTGAGCCCGAAGGAATCGAATGGCCCAAAATGGTCCAAGAATCTTTTCTAATTTTTAGTTATGTATGGAAATATAGAAATAAAATGACCAATTTTGGGTATTCACTGCATTTTATGAAGAGTCTTTTCCATTTTTCGGTTATGTATCGAAAGATAGAAATATACAAGAGCATATTGACTGGTATTCACAACACAGCACAAGATTTTACATCAATAGGGTGGTCGCTGCTAGATGAAGTATAGGAGGAGATAATGAGAAGAGGAGGTGCAAGCATGTGTAAACAACAGTGG
The DNA here is from genome assembly GCA_014578085.1 of Cardamine resedifolia. Lineage (NCBI taxonomy): Eukaryota > Viridiplantae > Streptophyta > Magnoliopsida > Brassicales > Brassicaceae > Cardamine > Cardamine resedifolia. Next base: position 7,922 of record VBRH01001284.1, on the reverse strand, counting down.
AGATAATTACATGTTAAAGATAGATGCAAAACCAAACACATGCCATGCAAAGAATAATTAACGAGAAAATACAACTTGCTTGATTCTTGATATGTCTTTTTTTGTTTTTCATGGTGGAGATCAAGGATCTGCAGCAGATGGTCTTCTAGGGATTCTTCTACAAGACTGGTCTGTCGCCTCGAAAGCCTGGAGACTACCAATGCCACCTCCACACGTTGGAGAGGGTGGAGTGGATCTCGAAGGACGCGAATAAATGCGAACTTCATACATTGAAAGATTACATTAATTAAAATAAAACAAATTACTAGATGAGACGTCTTGTTTCTTACTAAAAGATTGCTGAACGATAGTCGAAATATTATTGTTAAGAAAATTTAGAATTTTTGATATTTTTGCAAGACTAAAAATCAAAAATTAGTTTTAGAAAATAAATTTTACAAAATAAGTAAGACAGTGTAGCAAAGTTTAGGAGATAAATAAATACTGACCTATGTGATGAAGTCTAGCCTCTGTGACTCGATCATGAAAGGATAGACATAGAAACATAAGAAGCAAACTTAGAAGAAGAGAAGTTTGTGTTTTCTTTAGTGCCATTGCTATTCTTCTATCACATTTTGACCAGTTTTAGGTTGTACATATATAGAAAACTGAAATTATTTGAGAAAATAAATCAAGCATTTATGTATTTAATACATTTCAAATTCAAAAACCAATCATATATTCAATAATACATGTCAAGTTCAACAATTTTATGTTTGTTTATAATAACGCGGTTTTGTGTATAAGCTGTTGCAGTTCTTTAATCGTAAATGAAGACTTTTAAGTTTGAATACATTATATATACCTCGATTAGTTCACCAGTCACCACATATGTAAAACATTAGTTCGTTCACGTACACCAATCACCACATTTTGTATGTAAGAAATTCTTTAAAATTAAGATTTTTATTGTTTACAATGGTCAAAGAAGAACTAAACAACAAAGATGTTGATGGGAGACATCAATCTCTAACCTAAATCCACGTGAAAGTTTATTCTTCTTCCTAAACTGGTGGTCAAGCTTTTAGCTGCGGAGTTTATAACTATGGAGGTACGAAATAGGACATGTACTCTGTTCTGGTCTTATAAGTGGTTAGTCATGGGAAGGCTGATTGATATTAGTGGTGATGCAAACCCGTGCCAGTTGGACATTTCACGTTTCATATCTAGGACTTTAGTTGCATTGTTTGCATCATTTGCATATACATCTCGTTCTATAGGTTTTAAAGTGGAATGGACAAGAAAAGGAATCAAATGGACTAAAGATGATCAAAGTGGTGGATGAATGAAGTGAACAGAGGATCTAGCGGTTATGTGCAACAAGATAACTAAGTCGGAAGGTTCCAGCGGTGTTAGCTCGCGGCTTGGATACACCGCTGTGCCTCAGCGAGGAATTGCAGCGGGGAGTCATCACTGCTGGAGAATGGAGAAACCGTCTGGAAGTTTCAGCGCGAGGAGCCAGGGGCCTCGTCTCACCGCTAGTCACCAGCGGACACCAGCTAGCGGGCAGAAGAAGACGAGAGGTAACAGATGGAAGTTGAGCAAAACAATCCGGCAGAGCTAGGAGCCAAGCACCAGTGGGTAAAGCAGACCGCTAGAGTTGAGCGGCCGAGTTCAGCGGGAGGAAGCCGCGTCCGAAGTGTGACCGCTGGACCGGACGAAATTCTCCAACTTTGATGCTAAACCGGGTCCAATCTGATTTTGCTGTGGGTTTGACTTGGTTTAAGTTGGGTTGAGCGAGAAATTAGCTTCCCACTATAAATACTCTAAACAGCTAATTTGTCACTTATGCTTTGTTTTAGTATTTCTCTCTTAGCCTCTTATGCTTTTACTAAGAACTTTGTATGAATCTTTTGATTTCAAAGTATCAAATCTATTTCTTTTCTTAATCTCTCTACTATTCTTCTTTTAATCATGATTATGCATCAATCAAACTAATTGATTTGTGTTTTCATGATGATGAGTGAGTAGTCTTTTTAGGATTTTTGGGAATGTTAGATCTAGGGTGATTGATGAATAATTAGTGGAGTTTATGCTTGCAACTCTTAGATTTCATGCTTGATAGGTGTTCTTAATGCTAGATTAACCAAGAAATTGGTAGTTTAGAGCTTAGATATTTTCATGCCTACAAGGTGTTTGTTAAAATGTTTGAACCAAAATATCAAAGTACTTAGTATTTCTAGCCTATAAAAATAGTTGATTATGATGTTTGGTGGTTAGTTAGGCTTGCAATTAATGCTTATTGATCATTTCGGTAGCTAACGAAAGTTATTGATTACCAAATGATTGGTAAAGGGATTAGTTAGGCGAATGTGGATTAGTCTAGATTAGTGTTCTAAGACTGATTATTTAGTTCTAAGAGATAGAATCAATATCCGCTATCCTTTAGTTTCCCGCTTCTTTTGTTTACATTTGAATTGGTTTCCAAAAACACAAGTTTTATATAGCTTAGATTGAACATGGAATTTGAGTTCCCAGTGTGTTGATTCTTGTTTTCTTGAGGTTCGATACCCTTTATGCTCGATAGCATATAAGGTTATTTGATAACATTGGTTGAAAAACCGCTTTAGCAGCGACTCGTTCGAGAATGCGCAGTTGGGGTTATTTTCAACCATGTGTTCTTTGTGGTGAACCCCATGAGATGAGGGATCACTTTTTCTTGCATGCCCCTACGCATTTACAGTTTAAAACGACATAATTGGTGACTTGCTAGGAGTCCACCCGAACTTGGACTGACATATCACACTAGCATGCTTCACTCATAATAAATTTGGTAAGTTGGAGCTCTTCTTTACTCACTTAATTTTTTAATCTGCCATTTATCATATTTGGCGTGAACACAATGAGAGAAGGCACAACAACGCTTGGCATTCAGGGACACACATGACACGACTAATAGAAAGATCAGTTCGCAACATAATTTCCTTAACCCGGTATTACGATAACCCGAAAACAAGATCTTTATTGAACAGCGAGGTGAATACAAAATGTTAGAAAATACAATAAAGTACTTAAGGTGTTTTTAAAAGACGAGTTGGTTTTAGAAAAGTTCAGAGTGATATATATAGTTTTATCATTGATGGGTTTCTTTGCCGTTAACTCTTGCTTGGTGATCATGGAATTGCTGAAGGACGCTTAGGAATAATTTTCTTGGGTTTTAGGAGGCCTTGGAATTAGTCTACAACGAGTCTCTCCCAGTGCCGTGACATGACTTCCAATATTAGATCCACATGGTCGAGAAGGCATTGTAGGCATTTGTGGTGGTCTTGGTGGATGTACGAATTGACTTGGGGGCACAGCTGCCACTGATCATAAAAATAATTTAGTTAACGTAAATTATACAAGACATGATATTTTAACACGTAAATTACGTTATATTAACGTAGATTCATTTTTTTCTTCTCCTAAGCCTGACTAATATATATATTTTTAATTAATTATGTCAACAGTGTCAATCCATACTAAAAATCTTTTCCTCTTTGCAAACTTTTTTTGCGCAGTTTACAATTTGATTTGCACATAAATTTTCCATTAACGCGATAAAACTGTTTAAAATAATTTAAGTTACTTTTACTTGCTTATATCCAATGTTCAAAATTTTGCTATAGGCTAGTTGAATAGTTGAATACGCCTAACACTGAATTAATTAATCTGGATTTAATGGAGATTTGTTTTCGGCCTTTAATCAGTTTTATGGTATATATATTAGAGGATGTAATAATATAATAATACAAAAATTCCTTATCAACCCAATTGATTGAATAGACCTTTATTGAATTGACCCTCTTCTACCACCGGATTAATTCTTAGCAAAATTTTAATTGAGTAGTTCATATATACTTATTTTTTTTATATAAAGTAGAGACAGAGGCAGTGTCCAATGATCGAAGTCACGACCTTGAGGCTTCAAACACAGTGTTCTTACCGCAAAGCAATGACCACATTGGACAAATAGTTCATATATACTTAGCAAACCTTTAAACATTGACATTAACTAACTAAATCTAAAATAGTTCGAAGATGAAATAACCAAATAAAAATAAATTTTGAGACTAAATACTTAAAACTTATTATGAAGTCTAGAAGTGTCAAAATGGACGGGCTGCCCATGGTTTGTCTATGTCCAATACATAATAGACCGGTTATGGACGAACTTATATACAGAGCAGATTTATATGGTCTACGTCCAACTTTGCCCATAAACAATATAGGTCGGACAGTATGTACATTGGTCGGTCCATCACCTTTGAAAAGCTAAGTTAAAATCGATTTGGGAGAAAAAATCGATTTTTATTTTCTTACTTTCTCAAACATTTCTCCGACGATTTAAGGCGATTTAACATTTTTTTCTTCTATTTTGACCCATAGACAACCCATTTAGACATAGTCGTTAATGGGTTTCGTCGTTAATGGGCTTGGTCGTTAATGGATATGGTCACTAATTTGTCTACAATTAAAATAGTCAATATTGGACGGGTCAAAATGGGTGTAGACAGCCTATTTGACACCTATAATGAAGTATAATCAATTTTTTTTAGGAAGGTGTATTGAACCGAACGTAATTTGTTTAGTCTTTTATTTTTAACTAGAGATTCCAAATATTGAATAGTAAACATGTTAATTTATTTCTTATTTGGAAAATAAAACAAAATTCGAATCTAAAAACTACAGCTATTCATAGTTACCATATGAAAAAGAGATTTTGGGAACAAGAAACTAACTGACCTAGGTGAGGGAGTGTAGCCTCCACGGCACGAACGTGATGACATGATAGACATAAAAGGATAAGACGCAAACTTAGAAGAAGAGAAGCTTGTGTTGTTATCTTCTTTATCATTGTTCATCTGTCCTCAGTCACATGTCGACCAGTTTTATAAGGTATTATGTTGAAAATTATTGGAACAAACAAAAATTAAACGTAAAGTCAAAAGAAATTTCTTGGACAATTATCTAAAATAACACAAAATAAATTTTTTTTTTCCAAAATATCACCCTTTTCATTTAGATTAAAAATAGATTTTTATCAAAGGGTAATTCTCTTATATAGCATAAATCCTCTAACCTCACTTTTAAGGGTTTAGGATTTTTAAACCCTAAACCCTAAACCTCAAATCTTACCTCTTATCCCCTAAAAATTATACTCTAAATTCTAAAATATTTAATCCAAACCAACAAATTAAATTATTGCTTTTTATAATCTTTATAAAAATATTATTTTGACATAAATGAAAAGTGTACTATTTATGGGAAAAAAATTTATTTTGGTATTATTTTAAGTAATTTTTCAAGTCAATAACCACAGTTGAAGTCAATACTAAAAAAAAAATTATTCGACGACTTTTTTTTCTACAAAAACGCGTTTGTGTAACAACTTGTCAAATGCTGGCCCAATCATTAGGAGGACCACATTTGACCAGTATAGGTTTTCTGATAAAAATGTTGAACATTTATATAGAACACGTACTATAAGAAGTAAAACTAGAAGAATAGCTTGTGTTGTTTTCTTCATTATCATTGTTCCTCTCTCACATATATAGACCAGTTTTATGATGTACATATATTGAAATTATTGGAGAAAACAAAAATCAAACGTATGGTTATGAAGTATACTTGAAGTCAAGGGTTAAAAACTAAGAATAATAATTCGATGACTTTTCGTTAGACGACTTTACTCGGCCTTTTGACTAAGATAAAGTAATCGAACATCAATTGTGAGTGGTAAGCTAATCTTATAGTAATTTCTTAAGAAAAGAAATTAAATTTGGATATTTTTGAGAATTGGATAATTTTTTATGTTTTTATTTTTGATTTAGGTTGTTTTTAAGATTAAGGTTGTTTTTGGGTAGAAAGTATGGAATATTTTTTTGAAAACTACCAAACAGACCTAAATGGTAAAAACTACCTAAATAGCAAATTAAAACATAAAAATTATCTATCTTTCCAATTTTCCCCATTAAATTTTGGCGGATTGATAAAGATTATTACTATTGACTTTTATTATAGGTTTTTAGTTGTAGAGAGTTTTTCTTAAACATTGATATTGTAAAAACTGTAGATATTTTTACTGTTACTATAAAATCCAATTAGTAACAATAGCCGTAGAAGTTGTGGTTTTAGATAGTCTTAAAATTCTAATAAATTGGCAATTAACCCATTACAAGGAGAAATTGATCTTAAAAGAAAAAGAAAAACAAAATAAGCATCAATCAATTAAAATTGTTTTAAGATAAGATAAAAGTACTTCGAAAGAATTTTGAAATTCTTTGGGGAATCTTTTTTTCCTAAGTTATAAGATTTTTAGGAATAAAAGAATAATAGTAAAGATTTTCTTAAAAAATCACAATTTTGTGACACTAGAAAAGGCAACATATTTGCCAAAAAAAAAATAAAAAAAAATAAGAGACAACCTAAAATAGAGAGAAAATGGGTGTAGGACAGTTGAAACTTTTAAAACAAAAGTATCATTAAAGTGTGATTGGTAAAAACATAACTATAATATAGAAGATTTTATGATAATTAGGTGAGTGTCCGCGCAGATTTTGTACTTGTAGTTATTTTTTCTTGCATATAGTTAAATATGTCTTATAAAGAAATATAGTTAGCTAAATTGCTACAACTTTTTGTTCACTGTACTTTTATTTACAAAATTCTTTATAACAACGTATCTAGTACTGTGTGAATGAAATTGTTTTTGTGAGAAGATATAATGAAGAGTATATACTATTGATATGTTGCCCCTTTGACATGGTTTTTACCTCAATTTCTCATCAAATTCTCCTCATTTTCATCTCAATTTAGAGTTTAGATGCATATTGTTGCATAGATTGCATTCTCATGATGCTTTGTAGGATTTGAGTGAAATTGACCAAAGAAGTGAAGATATGGAGCATAAGGAGTCAAATTTGTGAAGATGATGAAGAAGGAAGAGTTGCAGCGGTCTTCTCCATTGGCCACCCGATGCTGCCAAGCTTCATCGCCCATCTCCATCGAGCAAATGCCACTGTGAAAACCTAGCGACCAACGCCATCGGCCAAGGAGACCGCGAGAAAGCTTGGACAAACTACCTGGAGAACCGGCGGCCTCCTTCATCGACCAGCCATCACAGATGAGACCTATCGGCTGCCTCTAGCGGGGAAGCTTCATCGCGCAGATCTATCAGCCACTTTGATCGGCCAAGGACCACTGATGAGCACTCGACGAGACTTCACCTGTGAAACCAGCGGCCGAGCTCTAGCGGGATAGCGCTACCGGTGGACTTCATCGGTATTCTTCAGCGGCCACCGTCGATCGCGAGGCTTCCCCGGTCTTCCTCATCGACCGAAGCTAACCGATGAGCTTCGTCTTTAGTTTCAGATTTTTGTTTCTAAACCGAATCAATTCTAGTTTAGCGCTGGTTGACTCGGTTTACTGCTGTTTAATTTGGTTATCTTTGTCTTTTAGTATAAATACTCCTAAAAACCTAATTAGGGGACAAACTTTGTTATGATAGATTTATTTTAGCCTCTTTTGAATTTTAAGATCTATTTATGAATCTCTTTGAATCAAAGTTTCAAATCTCTATATCTTCTGAAATCTTCTATCTATTTATCTTATAATCATGATTATGCATCTATCAAACCCACTGATTTTTGTTTTCATGATCATAAGTGAGTAGTCTTTTTAGAGCTTTTGGGAATGTAGATTTAGGGTGATTGATGGATAGTTAGGGTAGTTTAGGCTTGTAACTCTTAGATTTCATGCTTGTTAGGTGGTTATAATGCTAGATTAGGCAAGAAATTGTTAGTTTAGATATTTTGCATTTTCACACCCACAAAGTCTTTGTTAAAATGCTTGAGTCAAACCTTTCAAGAGCTATGCATTCCTTGCCTATGATAATAGTTGAT
>VBRH01001283.1:0-13575 GCA_014578085.1 Cardamine resedifolia | reverse complement strand
CGGTGATGAAAAAAATCAGAGTGGATAGAAGCTCAGGCAAAGAAAAAAAAGAGGAGAAGAAGGAAAATATAGTTCAAGCTCAGTTGGATCCTCATGGAAGCAGATGACCTTCGGGGAAGCAAGGGAATCCGTTGAAGCCTGGGAGTTGGAGGCCATTGGAAGCAAAGGATGAGTAGTAGGTTGCAAAGAATTAAACCTTTGTTAAATAAACAAGGTAGGTAGCTCTCGAGGTTTCCAGGACCTGCAAATTGATTTTCTTACCATACAAAGCCAAAATCAAAACAACGAAACTCCGGGAAAAAGCAAAACCAGATCACTAATTAACGTATTGATAGCGGTATTTAATGACTGTCAAAGGAATTACGGAATAGTAAAGAGTAATGCATTCAAGAGCGTAATAGCGGCAATAGCAGGAGTCCGGTTCGGAAGCAAAAAAAAGGGTGGGCTCAAAGCCTATAGAGTAAAAAAAAAAAGGGGGATCTGTTACATTTAAGGTTTAGGCTTGGGAACAGGTTCCGTCATAGCCACATCTTCTCAAGAGCAAGCTCTTCCTCCACGTCATCCCCTGACCATGCGTTTTGAGCAGTGAATACAACTTTGTTGCTGAATTTGATGTATGACCTCAAGCAGTCCGGAACAAGGTTGATCGAGAAGAACCCAAGCCTCTCCCACTCGAGCGGGTTCGATTCCATACGACGTATCTTCCTTTCCAGCTTCCAGATTCTCTCGTTAAGGGCCTTTCGCTTCAGACCAAGGAGTTTACGTTTTCCACATGCGAGGCGATGTTTGAGCGCAAGCTGCGGCAAAAAGCGGCATCAATAAGGTAGGCCAGAAAAGAAACCGAGCAACAAACAAAATTCTTAGAAAACAGTAAAAGCAAACCCGATGGACAAACTGCGACATTCTTCCTCCTCCTCACGGCGAAGGGTGAGGATGAAGTGAGGACAGAGGATGCCTTAGGATTCGAACCCATCGCCAGAAGGGAGCGGCGGACTCGAATGAGAGTCAGAGTGAGATTTGGGGCCTGGAAAGTGACTTGCAATAATCAGTAATAATCAGTCGTTCCGGATTTGGTACTATTCTAAAACGGGAAGATAGTGAAGGGTCTATTCTAAAACAAGAGGATAGCAAAGGGTCTTTCAAAAAAAAAGAGAAAAGGAAGTAATAACCAGTCGTTCCGGATTTGGGAGTTTTATAGGAAAGAAGTGTAACTGAAAGAATTTAATGCGGAAAGATAAAGGTGGAGGCATGTAGGCTCAACTTTACTTCTCAGATGTGACAAATTTCAACCCCCAAGGAAGAATCAATGATGTGCATGAACCACTTGTTTAGAACCTAGAAGTCTAAAAGAAGTTTAGGTCATCATTACCGCCTAAACCATCGCACAGCCCAAAGGATTATGGGCTTGCAATGAGAGAAAGGGGAAGAAAAAATCAGTTTGGTTCATACATGCGCTCAGACGCTTAAACGGTGCACCTATTCTAAAGCCGATCTCCATCCTCGCAATCTACAGAGGATAACTAATAAGAGTTTTCCTTTAAAATGGGTAAGGGTCTGATCAGCCCATCTTTCTCTCGAAATACAACTCATCCAAGAGTTTCGAACGAGTCAGACTTTGCAAACCCGACATTATTATTTAAATACATACCAATAAATTAGGCAAGGAGCGTTCCATAAAAAAACTGCAAATTCTAAGAAAATCCCCGCCCCCTTTGGGCAATAATGATAGCGTAAAATTAAAAGTATGTAAGGAAAGCCCCCAAAAAATGAAAATTTTAATAGATATAATTACATTAGGGGAAATGTCGGGAAGGGCTTCTGCGTCTTGCAGAGGGTCTACTTCGGGAACACTTCCCGTCGCCCCATGTTTGGCTGCCAAGATAATCGGCGGGCCACCTTTGGGAACATTGGTAAGCATGGGTGGAGCCATACCCTAGACCAAAAACGTGAAGTCATAATTCAGAAAACAGATTCTAGTTTCTGAGTTTAGCTATCAGATCATCATTAAGAGCAAAATCATTTGAACCAAACAGACCGAACTTTACCTCGGCAATGAGAGGGGGTGGAGAAAGGTCAAGAAGGGTCGTCTGGTTTGACGAGAGCACATTACCGATAGGGGATTCCAGGTCAAAATCTGGAAGCGGGGGAGAATTTGCAAATGTCAAAGTGATTTGTTGGAAGTCGAGGGGAGGAATCCGCAGGGCATCCAATTCAAGTTTAACACTGGCTATGTAACCCCCACCGAGGTTTTCTCTTCCTCGAGGGTTGTGTCCCCCTTCTCGAGAAATGAGCGTTAGATTGCTCTTTAGCTCGTTCAAATCAGTCTCGAGGCGTGTTGGTCTCCAAGATCTTGAGGTGCTCAGCATTTCATTCCAAAATATTCTGACAACGCTCCTTGACCTTTTTCCTTGGCGAACGAGCTGATGATTGCAGATCACGATCTCGGAGCCGAAGAAGAGCGCTCTATTTCAAAGACAATTCTTCGAACTGAGCTTTCAAAGTATCCATATCTGTTTCCAACGACGAGGATGCAGACTTTGCTGCAGAGAGTTTGCTCTTCAAGACCCTTATCCTCTGCTCATCGGCCTTATTCATAGCTCCTAAGTCATCACGCTCTTTTTCCAGCTTTACAGCTTGTTCTAGCTTCTTGACCTCTTTTTCAGAAGCTCTCTTCAAAACTTGGATAGACCCTTCCAAGTCCGAGATTTTCTTGTTCGTAGCCTCTGACTCTTGGACAGAAGTTGATGATGTGAGCAAAGCTTCGTAGTAACGAACTGTCTCGTTATAATTAACAGCGGCCTACAGTGAGCAAAGAAGAAAAATATATCAGGACAAGAAGCAAGGCAACGACATTCGAGGTAGGGAAAGAATAACTGGGAATAAAGGTGTCAAAATGGGTGGGCTATCCATGGTCTGCCCATGTCCAATACATAATGGGCCGGTTATGGACAAGCCCATATACAGAGCAGGTTTATATGGGCTACGTCCAACTTTGCCCACAGACAAAATGGGTGTGGACAGTTTGGATATTGGTCGGCCTATCACCCTTGAAAAGCTAGGTCAAAATCAATTTGGGGGAAAAAATCAATTTTTATTTTTTAACTTTCTCAAACATTTCTCTTATTATAAAATTGTAAAGTGTAAAGTTAAATAACAATTAAAATGAAAATTAAATTTTTTTTTATTTAATTTTATTTTTGGATCTGGGCCTTGTGACTTTGAATAGTCAAATTTGTCCAAACTTGGTCATTTTTCATATGGTGGAAAGTATGAAGGAGAAGTTTGACAAGTATTGGGAGGAATATAGTTATATACTTGCTATAGCTGCAGTTTTTGATCCTAGGTTGAAGTTTACTTTTCTAGAGTATTGCTTCAATACCTTAGATGCATCAGCTAGTAAATCAAAGATAGATCATTTGCGTAAGAAGCTGAAGAAGCTTATTGAGGTTTATAAGAAGAATCCAAAGAAAACTGTAGTAGAAACTTCCGAAGCAAACACACTGGATCAAGTTCTTCCAGGATACGATGTAAGTTATTTTCTCTTATATTAGCATGTATACTCATCTCTGTAATATTTACTAACATTACAGTGATCTATGTAAATTAGAGTTAATGTTTATGAAATCAAGTTCTCTATACATTTTTCAGGGGTTTTATGCTTTCTTTGGTGCTAGTGGAAAATCAGCATTAGACAAGTATTTGGATGAGCCGGTTTTGGATATGATGGCGCTTAAGAGCTTGGATGTTTTAGCATATTGGAGAGATAATGCTAATCGTTTTAAGGATTTGTCTTCTTACATTCTTCATTCAGCATTCTTATTACAATTGTTGCTTCAGAATCTTCATTTAGCATAGGAAGCCAAGGCTGGGAAGCATGTAAGGCATGATGGAGGTATCCATCGTGAGCCCCCTCATGCCACATCATTATGGGAGGAAGTTTATCCCCGGTTCGAGTAGAAAAGCATCTGAAATGTCTACAATATTTTCCTTCTCAAAGGAGCATGGTAGAAAATAAAAAAGGTTCAGGATGTGTGCAATAAGTGAAAAACAAAGTGGGCATCCATCGGGATACAGAATGTACCTTTGGAAGAAGCAGAGGGTGCAACGAACTTGGAAAATGAACCAGCACTAGGGTGAGACAAGGGCTGAGCTTCAGTCCAACGATCATGTTGCCTCGGACCCTTCTGGGTTTCCTTTAAACTCGTATTAGGAACATCAGAGGGTCGAGATTGTGGTGGCGGCATAATCATGGTTTCCCTACCATCACCACAAGTTTTGGACCTTTTTCCTTGAGGAGACAAGGAGGACGATGAAGACCTCTTTCTCCGGATTAAAGAAGGAACAATTTCCTCTTCGACATCGCTTCCCCAGAGGCGATTGTCGGGTGACCCGGACGGGAGGGTTCATCGACCAAGCTTGTCTTGTGCACGTCACCCTTGTTTGCAGCAGCGTTCTTTACCCGATCATAACTTTGAGCCTTTTGTCCATGGCTTTCCGGGCCCGCATTGTAATGTTCCTTTCAAGGTGACCCCAACCATTGAAGTCGATCTCCTTCAGAGGCGGTTCAATGAGATGGCTTCGCCTTTTCTTGAAAATTCACTAGCACCATGGATCCGTTCGAGAGTGAAAGAGTTCCAATTGACGCTCTCTTCTTTTACCGTACTGTAAAAATTGAAGAAACCTTCCTGATGCAGGCATAACGGTTGATGAACGAGCGATGTTCGATTGGCGACACGATATACAAACAGTGACCCAAACGTTAATCAGTCGGTAACTCCGTGTATGCGGTCGCGTCGACATAACACGGTGTTTTTCCTCGAGGATGTTCGATCAGCGATACATGTAATAGACGACTAGAAAGTTTGATAGTACATGTCTGGTGAGATGGATATTACACAAGCCGTGGAGAGACTATAAGCGATAACAGACGGTAGCGATGGACGAGGAGCACTTTGAGAATAGTTGGTCATCTCACGAGCGAAAACACAAGCGACAGTCGTCCGATGTGCGTTCAGCAGAACGAGCGATAGTTGTGTATTGGACGTTGATAGCACGCAACAGAACTGAGGATGGATCCGAGTAGCTGGTGGTAACACTCAACTGCTGGGACGTATGATGATCGAAGGGGAAGTGGGATGGAGCTGATTCTTTGTTGGTAACACTCAACCAGTTCAGCGACGCGATGGAGATGGCGATGTTTGGACACTAGGGATCGATAGACGCCACTAAGTCGATGGAGAGACTTTGATAAGTCTGGTTACTCGAGCGTTCAAGCGAATCTCACAAAAGAAGGCTGAAGCGGCTAGGGTTTTTCTTTGCAAGAAAATTCGGTGTTCTTTATTGATAGGTAAAAAATGATACAAGAGGAAGGAGCTTATAAACTGCTTGACGTCGGTGGGCTTCAAAGGCTAAAAAAAATACATAAGGAAAGTAGGGAAAACAACACGCATTCTAGACTCAAAAATACAAACGCTGGGACGTCTAAGACTCAAATAAAAATAACTAAAACCCTGCAAAAATAAAACAAATACTCGTGAGTTTTGAAATAATGAAATAAATGAAAAATTAACCTTTCCTAATTTGTAGTCTCGCGCCCATCCTTGGCTATTATGAAGATAGTCGTTGTTTGATGCCCTTGATGAACCGACAGAAAGTTGGTTGACGTCGTCTTGTCATGTGCATTCGCCTGGTGTTTTGTAGCTTTATCCCCATGATGGTTGTTCTCTACACGTGAGATGTTTGTGGGATCTATTGGAGTCTCATGTGTGATCTCCATGGCAAGAAGGGTCTCCTTGAGTTCCCCGTGCTTCATTAGGATGATTAAACTTTCAACGTATTTATAGAAATCCTCTCTAACGCTCTTGGCTCCCCCTCGGGTTCTCGGACTTCTCCTTAGCTTGGGTATTGTAGCTTGGATTTCCTCATCACTTCCCAAGCCGCATGATGGGTTTGGGTCTCTACAAAGAAGGAAGGTCGGGCACAAAGAAATATAAGCTAAGAGCAGCATGACGTATTGTTGAAATCAAGCGACAGAGTTTTAGTGTTTACCAGGAGAAATCACCATGCGGTGGTGTAGCATTTTAGAGAGGCCATTGACAGAATGAGTGTCAGTTTTAACCAAATACCAAAATCTTTGCCAACTTTCGTCACGATTCGGCAAACCATCTATTAAATTTCGTTCAAAATTCGGATAAATAGCGCAAGTCCCTAATCTCTTCCCCTCTCGAACATGAAAAAGCTCAAGGAGTTCGGTGACACTCACTGAAAATCCAGCTTCTGCGGCGACTGTGAACGCACATAAAATTGAGCGAAGCATGTTGGGGATTATTTGTGGAAAAGCAATCCTGAGATGATGGAGGTAAAGGAGAAGCACCTCAGGAAAAGGGGGAAAACAGACCGCAACCCCTATAAATAAATTTCATAGATACATCAATAGCCAGAACAAACCAACTCTAGAGACTCATTTGGACCCAGAAAGGTAAACTCGACAGAGGGACCTCTGTTCATTGAGGGAGTCTCCAGATGAGAGTGTTTTGTAATGAGGACCAAACCTGTCCCCGGAAACAGTACACTCGATGGCGTCTGAAGCGACAACCTCCAGATCCTGGGAAGTTGTAGCACTACCCGTTTTAGGATCTTCGATTAAAGCTCTCGGGAGAATAGAAGACATGGTTGAAGAACGTAAGAAAGGAAATTTTGAGTGAAACGGCGATGGCGGAAGAACAAATAGATCTAGCAAAATCGGAGGGTCTAGTATGAAAAGCTATGAGGAGTTAAAAGAAGTGGGACGGTTTTCCCATTTTATTAGTAATTTAAGAGGTAATGATGGCGCGTGTTAGGGAAATCAAATCACCAGTCCCGAAATCTCAAGGATATCATGGCAAGAGGAAGGGTTAACTAAGGTAAAAAGATTTTTTATTTAAACCAGACAGATCAGCATTAATGACTTAACGGGTTCCCGACCAAATAACATCTATCGGAAATCCGTCTGAAATTTTTGGCGAACATACGGATCCTCAACAATCCATCGGAAAATATATATACATTGATATTGTCATTTGAGTTTTGAATTTTGTAATGAATTTATGATGGATTTCTGACAGATGGTGAAGTGTCCGTCGGAAATATGTCAGAAATGTATACGTTAAATAGTCATTATCTACCCATATGAGATTGCAATTTGTGACGGATTTGTGACGGGCAAAGAGTTTATAAATATGTTTCCACACTTCCACACATTCATAACTCAATACAATACTAAAAATTAATGAAATAAGAATATGCACGCGGTATATGCAAGTTCATGAAATTGGCAAGAAATCAACCGGTCGCAAAAAGTCGTAATTTGACTTGTCCATGTTCGAATTGCCAGAATTCACATAATCACTTGTATATGAATGAGTTTATGTCGGGTTACAAGATTTGGTATCTACATGTGGAAATAAATTATGATTATGGTAGTACTAGTGAACCATATATTGTAGATAGCTTAGGAGAACATATAACAGAAGTAGATTTTGGTGTAGGCACCGTTGAGATGGTGAATGATGTGTTTAGAGAGAATATGTCATCGACCGATGTAGATGGAGATAGGGTTGAAGAAAAAAATTTAGAAGCACAAAGGTTTTTGATATGTTAGATGCAACAAAGCAGCCACTATATAAAAGTTGTAAAGAATGTCATTCGCCTTTATCATCTGCAAGTAGAATGATGACCACTAAGACAAACTACAATTTGGCGGAGGAATGTGCAGATGTGATAGCAGATTTTGTAAAAGATATTTTGCCTGAAGATAATCTTTCCCCAATATCATACTACGAGGTCAGAAATTTGTAGCTGGTCTTCATTTTCCGTATCAAATGATAGATGTGTGCATTGACAATTGCATGATATATTGGAGAGAGGATGAAAACTGTAGAAGATGTCGCTTTTGTCGTAAACCGCAGTTTCAGGAACCTAGTGGAAGAGTTCCTGTTCCATTTAAATGGATGTGGTATTTACCGTTAACAGAGATATTGAAGAGGTTTATCAATCTCAGCGCATGGCAAGGCCAATGAGATGGCATGCAGAGCATAGTCATGATGGAGAGATTACACATCCTTCAAACGCAGAAGCGTGGAAACATTTTCAAGCAATGTATCCGGATTTTTTGTTTGAGCGAAGTAATGTATACCTCGGATTATGTACATATGGTTTTAACCCATTTGGAAAGCATGGAAGGTAATATTTGTTGGGACCCGCAATAGTAGCTCCTTACAATTTGCTTCCATCTATGTGCATGCGTAGAGAGTTTTTGTTTCTCTCCATTATTGTTCCTAGCCCAGAGCATCATAAGCGATCACTCGATGTTTTCCTCTAGATATTGATCTATGAGTTACAAATGTTATGGAATTATGGTGTCAAACGGATGATGTTTCATGCCAACATAATTTTTAGATGCGTTTGGTTCTTATATGGATCATAAGCGATTTTTGAGTATATGATATGTTATCTGGATGGACTACCCATGGAAGATTATCGTGCCCGTATACGAAAGATAAACAAGTGTTTGATGGTCCACCTCCTGAGAGCGAGGGTAGTTTTATATTGGATCAATTAAGAGATTTTGGTGCTGAGAGGACTCCTTACTATGGGGGTAATGGGCATAATTTTTGTTGATGGTGTAGTGTAAATCATAATTGGAACAAATGAGTATTTAAGAGATTTGCCTTATTGGAAAGACCATTTATTGAGGCACAATCTTGATGTCATGCACATTGAGAATAACTTATTTGACAATATCATGAACATTGTTTTATACGTTCAAGGGAAGACGAAAGACAATATGAAGTCTAGATTAGACTTACCACTTATTTGTTATAGGGATTTTCTTGAAATGTTACCGATTGGTATATGTCCTATGTCTGCCTACCGGTTGAAAGCAGGTAAGAAACAATAATTTTTTGATTGGATTCGGGAAGATGTAAAATTCAGTGATGGATACGCTTCTAATCTGCGTAATTGCGTCGATTATGGAGAATAGTAGTTTATTGGAATGAAGAGACATGACTGTCATGTTGTCATGCAATGGCTCCTCCTATTTATCTTTGTCCATCTTCTTGAAGAGAATGTCCACCACGCAAGTGCAGGTAAATATCATAAATACTTTTAGAATTTTATCAATTTACTAAACATATATTTTTATTTCTTTAATGTTTAAATAAATTCAGGAACTGTTTTTTTTTCCCAGATTTCTCCTCGCGAACACTTACAACTAAGGATATTCGCAATTTAGCGGATAATCTACCGATGATCATTTGCAATCTGGAGAAGATATTTCCTTCGTTTTTTTCTTCGATGTTATGGAACATCTTCAAATCCACCTCCGAGCTTTGGAATGGGTTTATAGATAATTGGAAGCAAATCGAGACCGATAAAACCTCCAAAAAAAAATCTGGCAACCGGATGAGCAAGCGTAGAGGTAAAGGAATTGCGACACACAACACTGGAGCGACGAGCTTGTTGTCCCGAGAAGAAAAACTTGTAAGTTTTTATTTATTTTTTATTTATCTTAATTTCTTTTTAACTTATAACTAAATGACTTTTTGTTTTATTTTTCAGTTTCAGATAGACGTTGTGCGTCCCTCACATCTTAGGTTGGTGGAGAATATTCATACGAACAAAAAGACATGGCAAATTCAAGATCTAGTCACTCGGGAACTCATCGATACCATGAAGACATTCGGAGAGGAGTATCGTCTATCTTAGCCGGTAGGAGCAGGAGGCTCTTCCAACTAGATTCTTCTCGGAAAGTGAAACAAATTTGTAATCAAATTACGTAATTTTTATATTTTATTAAATTGTTAATTTTATTTTGTAAATTTGACATTTATATTTTCTTTGATTAAATTTTAGGCAACTTCTAAAAGAAAAGGTCATCTTTTTGGGGTTCCAAAGCAGTATCACACTTCATCTTCTGCCACTTCGCGGTTTTCAGAAGAAGCCCAACATAAAGCGGAACTTGCAGAGAAGACCAATGACCTCGCGGGTTTGAAAGATGAGATCAAAATCATCAAGGAAATCAATATGGATAATGATCGACGCTATGAAGAATTGGCTGCTTCAAACGTGAAAGCTCACCTGGATTCGAACAAGGCTCACCTAGACGCACAGAAGAAATTGATGGAAGATTTCATGGCCGAGTTCCGAGCTTCGCGATGATCTATTATGTTTTTATGGTTTATAATCTTTTTCCTTGTTTTTGAATATTTGGTTTTGGATTTGGAATATTTAAATTTTAATTTGAAATTTACTTTTATTTCATTTCAAATTATAAATTTAATAATATATTTATTAATAAAACTAATAAATAAATACAATACAAATAATATTTATTAAAACAAATAAAGATAACACTTGTCGGAAATCCGTAAAAAAAATCCATCTGAAATCCGTCGAAATTGTTTTCGTCGGGAATCCGTCAGAAATCCGTCGGACATATTTTATGACGTCATTTTGATGGTCAAGTTTTTGATGGATTTCTGACAATATTACCGACGATGACGGCTGTCGGAAGACTGTCGGAAAGTGACCGTCGGATTTCCAACGGAAATGCCCGTCAGGTCTAGACTGCTTTCTTGTAATGTTACAAAAGATTGGTTTAGGCGAATTAGGGTTTTTATGTGTTCTATGGACCTTTTGTGGATATTTTGTGGATGTGTCTGAATGAATGATGTGAAAGGTGCATCGTCTTTTAGAGTGATATGAGGAGGTTATGGTTTTTTTTTTTAATGAGTTTCATTCCGTTTCTGAATACAACTTCTTTTTTGTCAAGTCTTCCTTTTTTGCCATCTAAGTCAGTCGAAATTAATAGGCTTTAACATGTCTATTCTTGATTTGAGTCGGGTTATATTGAGGGTGCTAAAACTGGTGCCAACACATAAATTTTATATCTCGATTCCATTTGATCAAAAATTCTTTTTCAGTTGGTTTAGAATATGGTAATTTAGATTATTTTCTTTCGGAGATAAACATGTACATATTCTTAGGAAAGAAAACATTTAAACTGAGGATTTGGCCAAAACTAACGTTTTGGAAGATCAAGATCAATTACTGAGGATTTGGCCAAGACTAACGTTTAAAGTAGACGAATTTTAGAAGATTTCATAAAAAACAAGTGATCAACATGATTGAAATGGATATATCTCCAACATATTGATAGCACAAATTGTATTTAGTAAATTTTAGAGAATAGTCTTTCATCCTTGCATTCATGGGGCTATATAAAGTTTACTCAAGTATCACTAAACACCAAACATTCAGATCAGTACACAATATACAATAATATGAATCATTCATAAACCACAATAAGCTTTAGAATAGAAAACCATACTATGCCCAACGTTTCTTATAAAACTATATACATTAACTAATGCAAGATTGGAATCACTCCAACTTTAGATCACTTGATGATCAAGAGATTCCAAGCTTACCACGCTGAAGGTGGAGATCTAACACGATGGCGGACGCTTCTCTCGTGTGGGAACGATTCAAGCGGAAATGATGGATAAAGCGGGTGATTGACTCGCTCAATCGGTGAACGAAAAAGTTTGTTTGAATCACTCAAACAAACAGATCTGTGTCTTCAAGAGAATGGAAGCGAATTGCTCACTTAGACTCTAATGAAATAAGAACAACACAAAGACTCAAACTTTGTGAACAAATACCAAAAATTTTTTATTACTTTCGAAAATTCAAGGCTCATTTACAAATTGGACGAAATTGAGCTTATATAGGCTCACCTACAACGTTCTAATACTCTAAAACAAGAAACAAATCGCACAAAATTAAAAGAAACTAGCCGTTGGTGACATAAAGAGTTAATCGGCCAAAATAAGGAAATGTGAGTTGTGCTTGAGTTTTGACAACTTGGGGGTGAATTTAGAGTGCCTAGGAACATTATGGTTGATGTAGTAGATTTCAGGGAATATAGCTGTTGGAGAGTAATGGCGAGAGACTCCAAATAAGGCAAGTGTAGATTCTCTTGCTTTAGAAATCGAATATCTTTCCAACCAAACCCGTTCTTGGTATGATTCCAATTTTCCCTGATTTTCTGATGAACCAAGATTCCAGAACAAGGCGGTTCATAGCTTAATTCCTCCTGGTTTGGTAGGAATCCTTCAATTAAGGCGCATATATCCAAATCGGGTAAGTTGGAAAACACCTGGTTTGTAAACTGAATAACTCCCTCGTCTGAACTCCTATTGGGATGATTCCAATTTTCCGCGTGCCTATATTGGATAAGAATTGTATACCAAGTGGTTTCAAAGCAGGTGTGTGCTTTTTCTTTGGCTTGGGTC
Source organism: Cardamine resedifolia (assembly GCA_014578085.1). Classification (NCBI taxonomy): domain Eukaryota; kingdom Viridiplantae; phylum Streptophyta; class Magnoliopsida; order Brassicales; family Brassicaceae; genus Cardamine; species Cardamine resedifolia. The sequence continues at coordinate 1,237 of VBRH01001283.1, read as the reverse complement.
CGTAAGCATCCTTAGATGTAGTCCTTGCATTTGAGCTTGTTACTAGAATACGTCTTCTTGGCTCGGGATTGGTGTAGGCTCCTACATTGTGTTGGCTCATGTTGCTAGCATCCTCCACGAACTCTTTATACAAGAGTTGCTTCATCTCTTCCCAAGAAGAGTCTGGTTCATCATACTCAAGACGAATGTATGCATCTTGTTCCCAATGCCTAAAGGCATCTTCGGTTAATGTATCCTCCGCATAACTTGTCTTCTCTTCCTCCGGAATTATGTTAGATGAAATCCAATCTTCCATGTCTTGTTCCCGACGCAAATAGGCTCCTGGTCCTTGGTGATGACCTGCAAAGTTAAGGTAATAGGATTCATCTCTTCCAGCCTCACTTACATCTTCATCCTCTTCAGCGTATTCTCCTACGGAATCATCTCTTCCAGCCTCACTTTTGAGTTCTTTCTCTTTAGCAGTTTCTTCTTTATATAGAGAGTTAGATTCTTCTTGATGTTCCTCCTCATGATCTGAGTAAGGAATCTCGCACCATGGTCTAGTTTCTTCCTCACATTCTGAATCAGTACCAAAACATGTTTCGGTTTCAGCCTCATGGTTCCATGAAATTCCACACGAATTAAGTTAAAACTCCCCAAGTACAACGACTTTAGTTGAGAGTCGAAGTGGACTGGTATTCGCACCTTGCGATTAGTGGGTACCTCGGTTACTCTCGTAAGAGCTATTTGAGCTTTAGAATAATTTTTTATATTTAATTTGAAAAATACAAATTTAAGCTTTTAAACTTAAGCTTTTGATGATACAAAGGTAATTGAAAGTAATTTAATTTATTTTGAAAATTACAAGATTAAAACTTAATTAACATGAAAACTCTTTTTTAGAGAGAAGGTAGAGAGATTTTTAGAGAGAGAAAGTATTGCGTGAAATCGCTCGTGCTTCCTCCGTTGGTAGAGCTGGGTATTTATAGGGGAAGCTTGGTGCTTGAATACGTCATTGCTTACGTCTTTGCTACGTGTTTGATTTAGAAGGTTTAGAAAACTTACCTTGAGTTCCCTTGTCTTGCGGCTCACGTATTGGCTTTGTACTCGGGGCTGTAGCTACGGCTTGGGGATTTGCCTTCGGCTTCTTTTCCTTTGCTTTTGTTATTGAATTACACTTAGTCTTCCCCTTTGATACAAGCTTGGCGTGGAAGGATAGATCCAATCAAGACTTGATCCACAAGGGATGAGATCTAGA
>VBRH01001281.1:1044-20201 GCA_014578085.1 Cardamine resedifolia | reverse complement strand
AATTCTTCCACTTCATCTACAAGTCTCATAAGCTTCACATCAACCATTCTTGTCTCCTCAAGCAAAGCTTCGTCAATCCATTTGAAGAGATGTTCTTCCATTTTCCTCTACACAACCAATAAAACGATGAACATTCACAATTTTAAGAAAAATACATGAATCTACAAAAAGAAAAAACTCTCAATGTACAAACCTGTAATGCAATCTCTCACTCTATTTATGTCATGTGGAACCTAGATGAAGCTTGTCTCTCTCTCAATCTCTCCCAATCTCTTTCTCTCTCTCTCAATATCTCTCTCTCTCGCGATGGACGAAGAAGAAAGTGAACAAACCCTAAATCCCCAATATTAATTGGGTTAAATCGATTTTTGGTTTAAACCGGTTTAAGTCGGGTTTGGGTTCGGTTAAAATCGTGTTATGGACAATCACGATTTCCTAAACTTGATTTGCTTAATTTGATCGCAATTTACAGATTTTAACTTCGTAGGTTCAATTAGGCAGAGAAAAAAGTTTAGGGGTAATCGTACTTAAATGTCATAGTGAGGAATAATATCAAAAGCTTGAGAGTTTAGGTTAAATGACGTAGAAACGACACTGTAGGCGGAGGCATAGGCAGTTAACCCATTTTACTAAAACGTTTGAAATTGAGTGTGATGCCTCAGGAATAGAAATTGGAGCTGTCTTTATGCAAGAGACCTGTAACTTAGTTTAAGGTTAAACCGAGTATACTTGCGAGTTACATATAATGAGTAACCGTATTTGTTTGATGACTGTATTAATATTTATATTATTTACTAATATATTTTTATAAAGAAGAGAACTAGTATTTTAGGGTTGGAAATTAATATGAGAATTTTAGGGTAAACCAGGACTGGCTGACGAGCCAACAAGAGGTGCAGGGAAAACGTGCAGAGGCACTAGGGATCCGGTATGCACGAGAGAAATATGTGCAAGGAAGACGTGCTTAGGCACTAGAGATCTGGTATGCACGCGGGATGTAACACTCCGGTTTTAGAAAATATGGTGGTGCATGAAGAGAGCTTCAAAAGATTTGATTTGACTACATATATCACCAAAGTGCACTAATCTTTTCCGTCACTAGTCCCATCAGAACTCTGCAGTTAAGCGTGCTTGGGCTAGAGTACCACTAGGATGGCTGACCTACCGGGAAGTGATTGTCGGTACTGTGTGTGTGAGGACAAAACTCCCAAAAAGATCATGTGGTGATTTGTAGAGATAGTAACAAGTCTTTAGAGCCTCCCAAAAAGATTATGTGGTGATTTTTATTTTGTTTCTTTTATTTTTCGTATTTTAGGTTTTTATATATTTAAAAAAAATGGAGAGAAAACCAAGCATGTTGTCGATCAAGGTGTCTGTGTCGATCGACACAGCTCTTGTGACGATCGACACGAGTCGGTGGCTACGCGGAAAAGAAAAAAACATTATGCAATGTCGATCGACACAACCCTTGTGTCGATCGACACGACCTGCCCATGTATGCTTATAACTCCTTCTTCTTCGCGATTTCTTTTCCCCATCTCATTCTCTCCGCCGCAAGTCGCGAAAATAATCCCCAATCTCTCGAAATATTTTGATTTTTAACCGATTTGAGTGATTCAAATCTCTAAATTCATTAGATTTTCGTGTTCTATCCATATCTACTATCCATTCTTTCCGAATCAAAGGTATGTTCTTCTGATCCCCAGTTTAAATTCTAGCCTTAGAACTTTGATATTCGAATTTCGCATGTTGTGGCTCGATTTAATTGTTGAATCACGTTTATTTGGGTGGATTGAACATAGATTTGCCTTGGGAATAAGCTATTTCAGCCTTGTTTGTGTGATTTCACAAATATTGGATTTCGGTTGCGGTAGAATTTGAAATTCACTATTTAGTTTGAAATTGAAATAAAATTATCTTGGATTGATGATTGTTTTGATATTGTGGGATGTTGTTGGTACTAATTAGTGCCAAATTGGGTTAATTTGGGATTTTTGCTGAATTTGCTAATTCTCGGGATTGTGCGTTTCGTGTGGTTTTTGAATGCAGATGTCTCTGCAGTAGCCACAAAAATCGAGGAAACAGCAAGGTGGGGCTTCGAACTCTAACTCGCCTCCTCCAACCGCTTCTTCAGCTCCTCATCCAGTTCAGCACGATAGGTTGCATGTTAGGCCACCATGTCCTAAGGTAGAGCATCTCAAGATTAGGATGCGGCAAGTCTGGGAGGATGATCCAGGACAGATACAGAGAAGCCTGAGTGCTTCAACAGGCCAATTTCGGACAGCTGGGACGAGTACGACAATGCGTGGCTGTCCGTAGACATCAAGCCTACTCAGTTTATTGGTCTACCGACCATCACATCTATGGGGATCCGTGATGACGTGTTGCAGATTCTGGGCAGCATTGGTTTAGGCACGATGCCTACCAAATAATACGACCCTTACCCAAACTTGGTGAGACAGTTTCTCGCCACGTGTCGAGTATATTATTCATGTGAGCGGATGCAGGTAGCACAAGAAGGGGTCCTGACCTTCATGTGTTAGGGAGTGAGGTATTGGATTTCTATCGCTGATTTGTGCAGCTTGTATGGTTTCTTCGGGAGTCAACTCGTGTCGTTCTCTCCTCTGGATGACACGATGCACAGACATTTTGGTCGTACATCGGTACTAGGGTGTATGAGTCAACGGAAAGGAAGCAGACGGAGGTAAGACATCCGGGCTTGAGGTATGTCTTACCCTCTTTGGGGAAAAATATTCTCTGTAAGTCTGAGCCGAGCAAGATGCGGAAGAGCGAGCTGATACTTCTATACCACGACATTGGTTACATTTTTCCTGAGAGAGTGTAGGAATGGGGAGAGCTGAGTGATGATATGAACATGGGCGCAGTTTTTGCGAGCCATGTATGTACGATGAAGACGAAGACATTTACTTACAAGAAATTTGAGATTGTAGGGAGCCTTCTAACACCGATTTTCAGGCACTTCGGAGTGATCAACGACAAGGAATGCGTCAACACTGACCGGTTGACCATGGATCAGGAGCATCTGAAAAACGCCACTTTGATGAAACTCGGTTTCAACTGATTACACAATGATTCAACGAGCCGTGACTGGACTATCTGGGTACCACTTCTAGAGCTTACAACTTTTGCTGAGGATGTACAGTGTTTGACCTTCCAGCCCGATCTTAGCCTTCTGAGTGCCATTCCGAGACGTAGGCTGCGTGCAGGAGCTTCTTCTAGAGCTCCACCGTCTGCTGCAGAGGATGCTATGGTAGATAACCTTGCTGAAGGTCCGTCACCTTGCTTGGATTTTTCAGAGCCACCAACGGGTTATGATGAGGATGGTCCTGCTTTCAGAAGATACATAGTGAGTACCATGCGACAGATGTGAAGGATGCTGGCTACTGCTGTGACATGCTCTCGACCACCTACTCAGTCTCGGAGACATTGTCGTTCGTCCACTCCTGATCCCCATGCTACTGTTGCGGATTCTGAGTCATTTGTCAGTACCAGTTTAGGAACTTGAACTTGGATCAAACTTTGCATGGTTTATTTGTCATGGTATTGTACAGGTACTAACAAATGACTCAAAAGAAAAACATCAAAATGACTCAAAAGAAAACAACAAAATGAAAGAAGAAAAAAAAGAAAGATAAACCAGCACAAGCGAGGTAGCAGAGACAATCAAAATGAATCTGACCCAATCCGCAAAAGTAGCATTGGGATCAGGTGTGGGCGAATGACAACGTCTCCGAGACTGAGTAGGTAGTCGAGAGCATGTCACAGCAGTAGCCAGCATCCTCCACATCTGTCGCATAGTACTCACCATGTATTTTTTGAAAGCAGGATCATCCTTATCATAACACGCTGGTGGCTCTGGAAAATCCAAGCTAGGTGACAGACCTCCAGCAAGGTCATCTACCATAGCATCCTATGCAGCAGACAGTGGAGCTCTAGAAGAAGCTCCTGCGCGCAGCCTACGTCTCGGAATGGCATCAGAAGGTTAGGATCAGGCTGGAAGGTCAAACACTGCACATCTGCAGTAATAGTTGTAAGCTCTGGAAGTGGTAGCCGGATAGTCCAGTCACGGCTCGCTTAATCGGTGTGTACCCAGTTGTAACCGGGTTTCATCCAAGTGACGTTCTTCAGATGCTCCTAATCCATGGTCAATCGGTCAGTGTTGATGTTGTCCTTGTCGGTGATCACTCCGAAGTGCCTAAAAATCGGTGTCAGAAGGCTCCCTACAATCTCAAACTTCTTGTAAGTAAATGCCTTCGTCTTCAGCGTGCATACAAGGTTCGCAAAAACTGCGCCCATGTTCAGATCATCACTCGGCTCTCCCCACTCCCACACTCTGTCAGGAAAAATATGACCAATGGCGTGGTATAGAAGTATCAACTCGCACTTTTGCATCAGCTCGCACTTTCGCATCTTGCTCGTCTCAGACTTACAGAGAATACTGTTCCCCAAAGAGCGTAAGACATACCTCAAGACCGGATGTCTTACCTCCCTCTGCTTCCTTTCGGTGGACTCATACACCTCAGTACCGATGTACGACCAAAACGTCTGGACATCGTGCCATCCAGAGGAGAGAACGACACGAGTTGGCTTCCGGTTGAAACCATATAAGCTGCACAAATCAGGGATAGAAATCCGATACCTCACAAGGTCAGAACCCCTTCTTGTGCTACCTTCATCCGCTCACAAGCATAATATACCCGACACGTGGTGAGAAACTATCTCACCAAGTCTGGGTAAATGTCGTATTGCTTGGTAGGCATCGTGCATAAACCAATGCTGCTCAGAATCTGCAACACGTCATCACCGATTCCCATAGATGAGATGGTCTGGAGATCAATAAACCGAGTACGCTTGATGTCTACGGACAGCCACGCATTGTAGAATAGCGTGTCGTACTTGTCGCAGCTGTCCGAAATTGGCATGTTACAGCACTCAGGTTTCTCTGTCTCTGACCTAAGATCATCCTCCCAGAGTTACCGCATCCTAATCTTGAGATGTTCTGCCTTAGGCCACGGTGGCCTAACCTGCAACCTATCGTGCTGAACTGGAGGAGGAGCTGAAGCAGCGACTGGAGGAGGCGGGTTAGAGCTCGAAGCCCCACCTTGCGGTTTCCTCAATTTCTGTGGTTGCTGCTGAGACATCTGCATTCAAGAACCACACAAAACGCAAATTCAGCAAAAATCTCAAATCAACCCAATTTGGCACTAATTAGTACCAACAACATCCCACAATATCAAAACCATCATCAATCCAAGATAACTTTATTCCAATTTCAAACCAAATAGTAAATTTCAAGTTCTACCGCAACCGAAATCCAATATTTGTGAAATCACACAAACAAAGCAGAAATAGCTTATTCTCAAGGCAAATCTATGTTCAATCAACCCAAATAAACGTGATTCAACAATTAAATCGAGCCACAACATGCAAAATTCAAAGATCAAAGTTCTAAGGAAGAACATACCTTTGATTCGTAAAGAATGGATAGTAGATATTGATAGAGCATAAAAATCTAATGAATTTAGATATTTAAATCGCTCAAATCGGTTAAAAATCAAAGATTTTTGAGAGATTGGGGATTATTTTCGCGATTTGCGGCGGAGAGAATGAGATGGAGAAAAGAAATCGCGAAGAAGAAGGATTTATAAGCAGGCCGTGTCAATCGACACAGGGGTTGTGTCGATCGACACAGCACAATTTTTTTTTCTTTTTCGCGTAGCCGCCAACTCGTGTCGATCGTCACAAGTGCTGTGTCGATCGACACAGGCACCTTGATCGACAACATGCTTGGTTTTCTCTCTTTTTTTTTTTTTATAAGTATATAAAAACCTAAAATACAAAAAATTAAAGAAACAAAATAAAAATAAAAATGTACAGACTTACCGGTGGGTTGCCTCCCACCAAGCGCTTATTTTACGTCACGAGCTTGACTGAACTGCGGTCAGACATAGGGTGCATCAGTTAGAGACACAATGTGTCATGATGGCATTTCGGCTGTCGTCCAGTAGTGATTAACTCTTCGTCCATTTACTATGAACTTTTCGCCTTCGGCATTTGTCAGCACTATAGCACCGTAAGGTCGAACCTCCTTGACTGAGGGACCTGACCAACGGGAACACAATTTTCGAGGAAACAATTGTAAACGAGAGTTATACAAAAGTACCTGGTAATTTGGTTCGAAGTTCCCTGGACCTAACTAGAAATCTACTCACAAATGGCAATTGAAACAAAAGACATGAATAAAATAGATTTCATAAAAATCAAAGAGAATAAGAAAAAGGGGTTCAAAATCTTCTCTCAAAGTAGAACAAGGAAATCAGATCAGCCCCAAAGCTCTCTCAAGGTAAAACAAAGAACAAAGTATATAAAAATAAAACTTAAAAACCCTATTTATAATGGTTAACACGATCTGGGGTATTCTGTAGACTTTAGAAACTTCTGGGCCACTTTTACAATTCTTTAAAACTTATTTTCTTCGTGTGTGTTGGCCCGTGTCAATCGACATGAGTTGCTGTGTCGATCGACGCCAACATTTCTCGAACGGACTTCCAATTGTGGTTGCTCGTGTTGATCGACACAAGGGCTGTGTCGATCGACAAACACGGTCATGGTCGCCACGCTTCACCTTCTTAGCTACAAAAGCTCCAAAAACGTTCCAAATCATCCAAAAGATTCCGTACGTTTGTAAACCTGTAAAAGACTATAAAAAGACTCGAAAGACATATAGAAGACTCGAATGCATACTTATATCATGACTTAAAACCGGTAAAAACCATGATATATCAATAGTGCATCGTCCAACTTAGCGGCCCAATCCTTTATAGTCTTTCCCACTGTCTTTTCCAAGATTTATTTGATTTGTCTGTTGGAGACCCTTACCTGTCCATTTGAGGGTGATATGGAGTAGCCACACGGTGAAGAACACCATGCTTCTTCAGTAGCTTCTCAAAGACCTTGTTGATAATGTGAGAACCACCATCACTTATCACAATCTGAGGCACTCCAAATCTAGGGAAAATTATGGTCTTAAAGAGCTTAAGAACCATAGAAGCATCATTGGTCGGACTAGCTATAGCTTCTACCCACTTAGAGTCATAGTCCACAGCAACCAATATATACCTATTCCCATAAGATGAAGGAAAATGTCCCATAAAATCAATGCCCCAGCAATCAAATACCTCAACCTCCAAGATGAAGTTTTGCGGCATCTCGTGTCTCTTGCTTATTTTCCCTCGCCTCTAACAAGCATCGCAGTTAGCTATCAACGCATGAGCATCGCTGAACATAGTAGGTCACCAGAAACCAGCTTACAGCACCTTAGACACAGTCATGAAAGTGGTGAAATGTCCAGTATATTCAGAACCATGGCAATGAAATAGCACATTTGGAACTTCACTCTCTGCAATACATCTCCGGTAGATCCCATCCGCGCAGTGCTTGTACAAGTACGGTTCATCCTAATAGAACCGTCTGATCTCTCTCAGAAACTTCTTCTTAGCATAGCCCGTGAATTGGTCTGGGTTGACCTCTGCAGCAAGGTAATTGACAATATCAGCGTACCACGGTCGATCGGATGTAGCCACAACGTATAAGTACATTAAGTAATCTCTGATTAGAACCGTTGAAGATGATGTGTCCGCAGGGTCCTCGTGTCGATCGACACAAGGTGTTGTGTCCATCGTCACAACTTGATTTTGTCGAATCCCATATTTCACTGTTCTTATGTCGATCGACACAAGGGCTGTGTCGATCGACACCAACGGTGTTGCTCGTGAATTTTGTTGATTTTCACCCAAGTGTGATTCTAATCGAGTTTCAATCATATAAACATTCTCCTCAGGTAGGAAATCTTGAATTGGAACGTCGTCTTCAACTCTGATCTGCGAGAGATGATCTGCAACTCCATTCTCAACTCCTTTCTTATCTCGAACCTCAATGTCAAACTCTTGGAGCAACAAAATCCATCTCATCAACCTTGGTTTCACATCTTTCTTCTGCATCAAGTACTTCAAGGCTGAATGATCTGTATGCACTATCACTTTAGAGCCAACCAAGTACTGGAGAAACTTCTCAAAAGCAAACATCACATCTAACAACTCCTTCTCAGTAGTTGCATAATTCCTCTGCGCATCATCCAATGTCCTACTAGCATAATAGAGAAGCTTCTTATCCTTCTTCTGGCCCAGAACAGCTCCAACTGCAAAATCACTGGCATCACACATCACCTCGAAAGGTAAATCCCAGTCTGGTGATTGAACAATATGAGCATTCACCAATGCTTGCTTAATTTGTTCAAAGGCTGTTTGACATTCAGCATTGAACTCAAACTTCACATCCTTGCATAACAAAGCAGTCAAAGGTATTGAACCTCTTGTAGAAACCAGCATGTCCCAGAAAACTCCTCACAGCCTTGACACAATCAGGCGCCTGTAAGCTTGTCATAACCTCTATCTTTGCCCTGTCAACCTCAATTCCATCCTTTGAAACTCTGTGCCCAAGAACAATGCCATCTCGGACCATAAAATGACACTTCTCCCAATTAAGGACCAAGTGCTTCTCTTCACATCTAGCAAACACCTTGCACAGATTGTCCAAACACTCATGATAAGATGGACTATAAACTGAAAAATTATCCATGAATACCTCCATGTAGTCCTCAATCATATATGTGAATATGGACATCATACACCTCTGGAAAGTAGCAGGAGCATTACAAAGCCCAAACGGCATTCCGTGGTATGCAAATGTACCATAGGGACATGTAAATGTGGTTTTCTCCTGATCTTCTGGATGGATAGGAATCTGAAAGAAACCTGAGTATCCATCAAGGAAGCAATAATAAGGATGTGAAGCCAACCTCTCAAGCATCTGATCAATGAATGGTAGCGGGAAGTAGTCTTTCCTTGTTGCAGCATTCAGCTTCCTGTAGTCAATACACATCATGTGTCCAGTCACAGTCTGTGTAGGAATCAGTTAATCCTTCTCATTCTTCACCACTATGACTCCTGTAGGATGCATCTCCTGAAAGACTTCCTCTGCTAGATTACTGAGAGTATCGACATAATAGGTCTGACCGTCGATGGTGGGTCGCTTAACCAGCTTGTCCATATCGAAAATCATCACCAAGTCACCCACATTCACAGCTATCTAGCTATGCCTAACATCAATAAGAGCACCAGCTGTAGCTAAGAAAGGTCTTCCAAGGATAAGAGGATCCTTAGGCTCTTCGCTATATAGCAGAACTACAAAATCCGTAGGAATCATGCAGTCACCTATGCACACCGACACATCCTCTAAAAAACCCTCTGGAATCCCGATGCTCCTATCATCTAGAATCAAAATAATCCTAGTAGGTGTAAAATAAGTCATCCCAAGTCCCACAGCAACTGAATACGGCATTAAACTAACACTTGATCCCATATCACATAACGAACCTTTAAACCTATCGCGGAAGATGGAACAGTCCAAAACAAAGCTACCTGGGTCTTTAAGCTTCTCTGGCATCCTATTCTGAATAGCAGCACTGCAAACCTCAGAGATCATCATCACGCTGTCCTCGTTTCTCATGTCCTGCGTAAGCATCTTCTTCAAGTACCTCTTTATCACAGGAGTGGTCTTGATGGCATCAATCAATGAAATTTCAATCGTGAGCTTGTCCATTATAGCCTTGCACTTAGCTTTGTATAGCGCTTGTTTAGACTTCCTGGAATTTTTAAGGAACGGAACCTTAGGCTTGTAGACTCGTTCCTCTGAAACCGATGGCTTCTGCAAAAGTGGCATGTCTGATGGTAGGCCGTGTCGATCGACACAGCTAGTCGGATCCATGGCCTTTGTAGTGATGTCGATCGATGCATGAGGAGTGTCGGTTGTTGCCAACAGTGTGTCGATCGACACGGGCACGTCTGATGACTTGGTCGCGTTTTTACTTGTTGTGTCGATCGACACAGGCACCTCTGCAGCAATGTCTGCTTTGATTTCCTCCAAGTCCACGAGCTCATCAATGGTTAAACCCTTTTGCAGCACTTGAATTAGCTTCTTACCACTTCTCAGCATGACGACATTGCACTGATACTTTGGATTAGTGTCGGTTCTTCCTAGAAGAACTCCGTCTTGTCTCTTTATTGACCCAACAGTCTGCGCAACCTGAGTGTTTAGCTTCTTGACATGGGTGCTCAATGCTTTAAATTTCCCATTCAAATCAGTGTATAGAGAGTCAATCTTACCATTAAAGTCCACTGTGATCTTCTGTTTACCCTCTAATAGCTGCTCAAACATTGATTCAAGCTTACTTTGCTCAGTTTTTTCGGGAGGTGTCTTGTAAGAGGACGATCCGTAATTCCTACTGAATGAGTTGTTGTTTTGGTATTGAGACTGCTGGTACTGCGGCTTAGAAATAGAACCAGAAGAGTTTTGATTACCTGTGAAGGTACTCCTCGGACCAGTCCCATTGTAGCCCCCTCTGTTCTGTTGATTTCCATACCTCTGACCCTGAAAACCAGCTCCACCAATGTAGTTAACATCCTCTTCGAACTCTTCCTCTGACTCAATGGTTTCAATCTCTGCAGCAAACTGAACCGACTTCTTGTTCACCAAAATGTTATGAACTGAATCCAACTTATTCTTCAACTCAGCAATTTGTTTCCCATCAACGCCTCCAGCAAGCTTTTGTTTCTCATAGTCTGCGTTCTTGGTGCTATTGCTAGACGGCAAGTTCTCAATTAGTACTAAAGCTTCTTCCAGTGATCTAGTATTGAAGTTACCATTGCTCGCAGCATCTAGAGCCATTTGATACCTCCAATCAACACCTCTGAAAAAGATACTCAACAATTGAACCTCTAAGAACCCATGGTGCGGATAGTCTCTCTGATAATCTCTGAATCGCACCCAAGCAGCCTTGAATGCCTCAATTGGTCTCTGAGTGAACTGAGAAATATTGTTCCTTAGATCCTTTGACCGTGCATTAGAAGTTCCTCAAAAAAGCCTTATTGGTATCATCCCAATTGGTGAGACACCCCGTTGGTAATTGCTTCAACCAGTAGGTTGCTTCACCACCTAGAGAATGTGGGAAAAGCTTGCAGAATAAGTAGTCATAGCTGACTCCGTTGTGCTTCATGCTGGTCACCAAGTCCTCAAACCTCTTGATATGATCCATGGGATGCTCATAAGCCAATCCAAGGAAGGGATGCTAACCAACCAAAGTGTAATAGGATGGTTTCAGCTCAAAATCAGCCCTCTGGAAGGTAGGGAGTCTGATTGCAGACATGTTCGCATAGAACTCATCAGGGCTATTGTAATCCTTGAGAGTCCGTCCTCTCGCAGCTTGCGCTTGAACTGCAGCTTGCTCCTGAATACGCGCCTGCGCGTTTTCCCGTTCATTTCCTGCGCTAATTGCAGCGACCGCCACTATGGGATTTCCATCCGCATCCAGTCTCTGACCCTGCTCGTTGCACACATAACCATCTTGGTCTCTAAGTACACCAGCTTCATCCGGACGTAAAATCACAGGATTAACCATGACTGCTAATGTCTTCTGTGCTTTTCTTCTCGTTCGCTCTAACTTAGCAAGCTCTTGGTTCGGTAGAATAAAAAACTAGTAATAACGGCATACACCTGAAACACACCAGACAAAAAGAAAGAACGAAATTAGTAAAACAGAAAATTAGTCTAAATTTTCTACTTAAATCTATTGGAAACTCAAAAGAATCCCCGGCAACGGCGCCAAAATCTTGATAGGCTCAGGTTTTAACCCAAAATAAATACTGCAATTTCACAGGCAAACGAAGTATTATCAAAAGGGATTGAATCCACAGAGACTCAAGGATTTCACAATAGATTATGAAAGTATAAAATAAAGCTAAGTAAAATCAAATATAAAATAAAGCAATGCAAGAAATAAATAAACAAGAGGTAATCAATTAGGGAAATTAAAATCAGATATAAAATAAAGCAATGCAGGAAATAATTAAACGAGAGGTAATCAATTAGGGAAAAATGCAGGTTCAGGGAATTTCTCAGGAAATCAAGTAATGACGATCAATTGGTTGGTCGGAATCAAATTACGAATCAGTTTTAGAACTCAAATCACTCCGATATAATTAACCAACTGTCAGTCGGAATCAAATTACGAATCAGTTCTAGAACTCAAATCACTACGATATAATTAACCAACCGTCGTCGCGAAAATTAACTATGTCTAAACCTAGAAACCAAATCTCTTTGCGAATCTAAAAGTCCTAAACAAGCATTAATCACAAGTTCGATATGTTCACAAATTATCTAAACCAAATCTCTTTGCGAATGGCTAATTTGCTCACCATAGGTTTTAATAAGATTCTAAATTACACCATCGTGTCAATTTAACAACCTATGATCTAGATTACAGGTGATCAATCTAGAACTAGCAGTAAGAACAGCCTAGATGAAGAACTAGCAAGATATAAATTCCAACCAACCAGATCAATCAATCATTCCATGAAACCTTATGAAAACCCTAAACCTAACTAGAAATCTACTCATATCAATTGAAATCAAAGACATGAATAAAATAGATATCATATAAATCAAAGAGATAAAGAAACAGGGGTTCGAAATCTTCTGTCAAAAGAGTACAAAGAAATCATATCAGCCCTATAGCTCCAAAACTCTCTAAACTTTCAAAGTAAAACAAAGAACAAGATAACCTAAAAATAAAACTCAAAATCCTATTTATAATGCGTAACACGATCTGGGGTCTTCTGTAAACTTCAGAGACTCCTGGGCCTCTTTGCAATTCTTTAAAACTTGTTTTCTTCGTGTGATGATAGCCCGTGTCGATCGACACAGGCGGTTCTCGAACAGACTTCCAAATGTGGTTGATCGTGTCGATCGACACAGGGGTTGTGTCGATCGATACACACGGTCATGGACGCCAAGCTTCATCTTCTCAGCTACAAAAGCTCCAGAAGCGCTCCAAATCATCCAAAAGATCTCGTATGTGTGTACACCTGTAAAAGACTATAAAAGGACTCGAAAGACATATAAAAGACTCGATTGCATACTTATATCATGGCTTAAAACCGGTAAAAACCATGATATATAACCCAAAATAAAATACTGCAAGTGCCAGATGATAAAGGTCTGAAGGATGAGATCTTGGCACAGGCTCATAGTTCATGATTTTCAGTTCATCCGAGGATCACTAAGATGTTCATGACTTGAAACAGTATTACAACTGGGGTAAGATGAAACGGGATGTAGCAGACTGGGTATCAAAGTGTCAGACATGTCAACAAGTGAAAGCAGAGCACCGAGTTACGAGTGGTCTACTTCAGAACTTGCCCCTACAAGAGTGGAAATGGGATATGATGCGGTCATCAGCCCTGATCAAACCAATCCAAACCGAGGAGGGCTTACCAAAGCTGAAACGGAGCACACATTGGAGCCAAGACGAGCTAAGGAGACATGCGAGCTTCCTTCAGCTAAAATGACCGACCACGACCGACCGTTATTAAATCATAAAGAGCACACCACAAAGAAGATTCATCCCCAGAGATTATTAAATCACTCCAACCAGACCAGAAAGATTTTAGGCGTGAAACCACTTGGTATACAATCCTAATCCAATATAGGCACGCGGCGAATTGGAATCATCCCAATAAGAGTTTAGAAAAAGGAGTTATTCAGTTTACAAACCAGGTGATTTCCAACTTACCCGATTTGGATATAAGCGCCTTAATTGAAGGATTCCGACCAAACCAGGAGGAATTAAGCTATAAACCGACTTGTTCTGGAATCTTGGTTCATCATAGAATCAGAGAAAATTGGAATCATACCAAGATCGGTTTTGGTTGAAAAGATATTCGATTTTTAAACCAAGGGAATCTACACTTGCCTTATTTGGAGTCTCTCACCATTACTCTCCAATAGCTATATTGCCTTAAGTTTGGCCCTGACTTGAAGCTCTTCTACATCCACCAGAATGTTCCTAGCCACTCTACATTTTCCCCCAAGTTGTCAAGACTCAAGCACAATTCACATTTCCTTATTTTGGACGATTCACTCTTTATGTCACCAACGGCTAGTTTATTTTAATTTTGTGCCATTTGTTTCTTGTTTTAGAGTATTAGAGCGCTGTAGATGAGCCTATATAAGCTCACCTTCGTCCCATTTGTAAATCACCCTTGAATTTTCAAAAGTAATAAAAAGTTTGTTCTTTGTTCACAAAGTTTGAGTCTTTGTGTTGTTCTTATTTCATTAAAGTCTAAGTGAGCGATTCACTTCCATTCTCTTGAAGCCACGGATCGGTTTGTTTGTGTGATTCAAACATCCTTGTTCGTTCACCGATTGAGCGAGTCAATCACCCCATTTATCCATCATTTCCCCTTTAATTGATCCCACACGAGAGTAGCATCGGCCATCGTGTTAGATCTCCACCTTCTGCATTGTAAGCTTGGAATCTCTTGATCATCAAGTGATCCAAAGTTGGAGTGATTCCAATCTTGCATCATCTGGTATCAGAGCTTCAAAAGCTCCTATCCCTCAGGTTGTGTTCATCCAACCTTTATCCGTTTGCAATTTTTCTGTTTTGTTGTTTCAATTTTTCAATTTCATTGTTTTCAAATCAAAAAACGCATAAAATTTGTATTTCTTGCTTTTGATTTTGTTAATTTGCTTCAGCACCATCATAAAAACCAAATAAATTTTTTATTTGTTTTGAGTTATCAACAAAACCAAAAGGGTTTTCTGTTTTTTAGTTCTATTTTTGTCTGCTTCAGTGTTTCAATTTTATAAAATCCAAAAAACCTCATAAATATTTTTCGTCTTTTTTTTAGTTTCTTAAAACCCTATAAAACCCAGAAAAATTGTTGCTTTTATTTAAAAAGTTTGTTTGATATTTTTCATTCATCAAAACTTAAGCCACAAAAATTTCTGTTTTCATAGTTTCAGTTTTTCTTCTGTTGTGTTGTTTCAATTTTTTAAAATTCAAAACCACTCATAAATATTTTTTGTCTTTTTTTTAGCTTCTGAAAACCTTATAAAACCCAGAAAAATTGTTGCTTTTATTTTAAAAATTCGATTGATATTTTTTTCATTCATCAAAACTTTCAACACAGAGTTTTTAAAACTTACTGTTTTGTTTGCTTGAAAGAACTTTGACTTCTCGTTTGTTTTCTTTTTCTAAGTACTATCATCATGGAAGACTACTCCGAAGAAGAAGATCCTTACGAGATAGATTCTTATGAATCTGAGCGTGAAGAAGAAAGTCAAGGATGGTCTGACGAAGAAGACGATTATGATGCACCGCCATGGCCAGGAGATGAACATCCAAACTCTAGCAACGATAGTGAGTCCGATATTGAGCCAAAACCACCTGATTACTCACATCACAACAACCACCAACAATGGTATCAAGAAGAAGAAACAATGAAGAAAATGACTCACAACTCAGTTTAGAAGACATCAACTCACGGAGTGAAGATTCATAGAACCATGAGGCTGAAACCGAAGCATGTTTTGGTACTGATTCAGAATGTGAGGAAGAAACTAGACCATGGTACGAGATTCCTTACTCAGATCATGAGGAGGAGCACCAAGAAGAATCTAACTCTCAATATCAAGAAAAAACTGCTGAAGAGAAAGAAGTCAAAAGTGAGGCTGGAAGAGATGATTCCGTAGAAGAATACGTCAAAGAGGAAGAAGAGAGGCTGGAAGAGATGTATCCTATTACCTTAACTTTGCAGGCCATCACCAAGGACCATAAGCCTATTTGCGTTGGGAAAAAGACATGGAAGATTGGATTTCATCTAACAAAATTCCGGAGGAAGAGAAGACAAGTTATGCGGAGGATACATTAACCGAAGATGCCTTTAGGCATTGGGAACAAGATGCATACATTCGTCTTGAGTATGATGAACCAGACTCTTCTTGGGAAGAGATGAAGCAACTCTTGTATAAAGAGTTCGTGGAGGATGCTAGCAACCTGCGCCAACACAATTTACGAGCCTACACCAATCCCGAGCCAAGAAGACGTATTCTAGTAACAAGCTCAAACGCAAGGACAACATCTAAGGATGCTTACGGACCCAAGCCAAAGAAAAAGCCCACACCTGCTTTAAAGGGGAAGACTAAGTCTAATTCAACAACTAAAGCAAAAGAAAAGAAGCCGAAGTGATACAAACCCTCGGAATCCACTTAAGGTTTATGCTTCTCGGTTTCAAGGCTTCGCCTTGAATGGCTTTATGAATCGATGGTGAAGATAGGAATGGAATTTTTGTTGTTGAATCACACAACAACACACGAAACATAATGTTTGAGTCCCACAAACAATCTAGAATCGCAATCAAACAAGGCTAAAGGAACCACACCAATAGTCTTAGATTGACAAGAACACAAAAGACTACACGCTTTTGAAGAAAACACAAAGGTTTATTAATAACTTGAATGAGACTGATTTTTACAATGGGACAAGCTGAGCTTATATAGAGCTCTTGCACAATGTTCTGAAAGTCTAAACAAAGAAAATAAATCGAAAACTTAAATGTAAATAGAGCCGTTGCACTTAATTGACGAAATCGGTCTAAATAAGGTAACTTGTGATGATGTTTGAGTCTTGATAGCTTGGGCTGAAAGTGGTGCGACCTTATAACATCTAGATGCACTGAATATGGTTTTAGAAAGCGGCCAAAACGAACAGAATATAGCTGTTGTGATTTGATCTCAATTGGCTCCAAGCAAGGCAAATAAGGCAAGCTCGGCTCCGGATATGAAAAGTGAAGGTGGGGGAGGATCCGCCTGATCCAATGCATCATGGTGCACCTTAGAGTGTTGTAGAAATCTTCTAGAAGTATTATAACGTCTCCTGGGCGCCAATGATAAGTTTGGAGCCTTCTAACCCCGTGAGGTTTCAAATAAGGTAAGTCGAGGATCCTCAGGTTTAGAAAATTAATATCTCCCAAACCACAATTGGTATTGACTTGATTCCAGTTTGCCTTGAGTTTCTGTTAAATCAAGATTGTATAAAAATTCACTTTGTAGCTTAACTATTTCTGGTCGGGTTGGAATCCTCCAATGACTGCGCGTATGTCCAAATCGGCTAAGTTGGGGATCACCATGTTTGTAAATTGAATAACTCCTTTGCTTTATTTTCTTTTTGGCTGATTCCACTTAAAGGCATTCTGAAGTTGAGCTAAGAATTATTCCAAGTGGTCGTTGGCCTGGAAGAGGTGTTCTTCGACTTCATTTTTCCTAGACAAGGCTTGTGGGTCTTCTCGGCTCGCGCTAGGTGGTTGTGGCCAGCGCCACCTCTTGTGTCAATCAGCTCCGAATCAATGTTGGTATTGATTCTTACATCATCTCCTCCCTCTTCTAGAGGTTTTGTCCTCAAAACTTTAACACCTACACATAGAGAAGGCAAGTTAGTCCATTGTAGAGTAAAGGGGTTTAGAATTTTACCTCGGTTCTGATCAATCGGCTTAATGTCGGGTGGCTCTTCTTTAATCTGTATAGTGTCATTGACACTCTCAACATCATTGACAGCAGATTCGTTCAGCATTGGTGTTGTTTCTTCATGTTCTAGAATCTGGTCCGAGAACACCTTCTTCACCGGTGAAGCTTCTTCTTGATCCACAATGATCACCTTAGTACCTGAAACTTTTGCAACACTTTTTGCACTAGACAAGTGTGTTAAAACAGTCATTGAATCATTAAAAACAGGATCACAATTTTCAGTTTGTTCTTTTCCACTTTTTGGACTTAAAACAATTTCTTCTTTCGATTTATCATATAATAGTTCTTTTTCTGTATTGGACTTAAGTAATTGCAGCAAATTCCTAATGTACTTATCCAATTGGAGAAAAGTATCATTGTTACTTACAGTGACAGGATCCATAGTTGATTTAGCAATGACTTGGGGATCACGGCTCAGGTTTTGTTGCACTGGTTCAGTCTTTGGTTCTGCGTCTCTTGTGGGGCAGAACTTGGCAACGTGTCCCTGTTGATTACATCTATAACATGTCAGTCCTACGAATTTTTTTGGGACAGAAAACTTACCATGTGGTATGGATTGTGGTTTAGGTAAGGGTAATGATTTTAGCTTCGGTTTCACCAATGGTGTTGGTGTTGCTTTGACTGCTGATTTCACCATAGGGATTGACATCCGAATCTATGGGGTCATTTGATGCATAGGCCTTGTTGTGGCCAGCGCCACCTCTTGTGTCAGTCAGATCCGAATCAATGTTGGTATTCATTCTTACATCACGAAGGCAAATCCCCAAGCCGTAGCTACAGACCCGAGTGCAAAGCCAATGCGTGAGCCGCTAGAAAAGGGAAATCAAGGTAAGTTTTCTAAACCTTCTAAATCAGAAGAAGTAACTTGTTATAGATGTCATAAGAGAAGACATTTTGCTGCAACTTGCCCTGAGAGACATGTGATAAACAAAACTTATTTAGAACCAATACTAAGTTCTCCGAAACCAAGTAATGAAGTTGTTAAATTAAGTTTTGAAATTTCCAATTCTAGTATAATGTGCTTGTCTTCGCCAAGGGTTAATGATGCAGGCATAGAGCACACGGTGAGAAAAATAGGCCCTGAGAAATATGAAGTTGCCCCCAGCTTCATTCTAATGCAAGAAGAGCCACCGGATCACATATTTACTCCATATGTCGTGGCATCAAACACGACAAGAAATCAACCGCGAAACCGACGGAATTTCCGACGGCCGAAAACTCCGTCGGAAATTTCCGACAGATTTCCGACGGATTTTCAATGGCAAAAAAAATACGTACTCTGTCAGAAATCCGTCGGAAATTTCCGACGGATTTCTGACGGATTAAGTGTTATCGGAAACATTCCGATGGATTTCCGATGGAACGAACAATATCCGTCGGAAATCCGTCGGAAACAATATACGTTATTAAATAGCCGTTTATAGCCGTTTTTATACGGAGAGTTTACGACGGATTTTCGATGGATACTGAACCTCCGTCAGAAATCCGTCGGAAAATATAGTCGTTAAAATATTAACGTTACAATATAGACGTTTATAGCCGTTTGATTTTTTAATATTCCGACAAAAATCCGACGGATTTCGGACGGCTACGAGGTTATATATATGTTTCCACTCTCCCTCACACAATCACACCACAATACAAAACTAAAA